>SNQJ01S0033102.1:26274-38022 GCA_010110895.2 Picea sitchensis | reverse complement strand
TAAGATATATGAGAGATATGTCTGAGGATTTGAAGGGATCATATCTTGTAATAATGGGAAAGTAGTTGAGAGTGGTTGAGAGAATAGTGGATCTGCAATTATGAGATGGTTATCTTCTTCATGTATATAAGAGAGTGATCTCTCTTCGTGAGAATTCAATGAGGAATCAGGAATTAGAATTCAATTAGGATTGAAGATTGAGTTTTTGGAAATAGTCTTGTAATTAGGAGAAGGGGATTCTTATCTTGTTATTCTTTCATGTTTGTCATTTGACTATTGTAATATGATTTGAGATTGATATATTGTATGAGCTCATGTATGTCATTGTTGTTAACTCTTCACATGTTGTATTTACCTTATGCAATTTCATGCTTTCCTAGTTAGTGTTTCAATGCTTTCTTAGATTAGTTTGATTTCAGCAACATAGATTAGATCAGATTAGTTCTACTTCAGTCCTGCACAGACAGTGCATGTGCTTCGTCAGTTTACGTACCCCGGGTTGACAATTAAATGGTTGGGAAAGTACTACAACGTTATTATAATGACATATATTTCGCCTAACATTTTGGCGCCGTTGCCGGGGAAGCACAAGGGATTGAGGTATCAATTTCCTTTTATGCAAGAGTGATAATCAGAGACTGGGTCAAGGGTTCTTGCTCAGAAAGGAAGGGATCAGAAGATCTTGTTCTCTATAGATTTCAATTATTTTTGCAAGTGTGTTAGCCAGAGACTGGGTTAAGGGTTCCTGCTCAGAAAGGAAGGGATCAGAGGATCTTGTTCTCTGTAGATTTAAATTATTTCTGCAAGTGTGTTAGCCAGATACTGGGTTAAGGGTTCCTGCTCAGAAAGGAAGGGATCAGAAGATCCTGTTCTCTGTAGATTTCAATTGTTTCTGCAAGTGTGCTAGTCAGAGACTGGGTTAAGGGTCCCTGCTTAGTGGAAGGGATTAGAAGGTCCTGTTCTCTATAGATTTCAATTGTTTCCGCAAGTGTGCTAATCAGAGACTAGGTTAAGGGTCCCTGCTTAATGGAAGGGATTAGAAGGTCATGTTCTCTGTATATTTTAGTTGTTTCCGCAAGTGTGCTAATCAGAGACTGGGTTAAGGGTCCCTTCTTAATGGAAGGGATTATAAGGTCTTGTTCTCTGTAGATTTCAGTTATTTCTGCAAGTGTGCTAATCAGAGACTGGGTTAAGGGTCCCTGCTTAATGGAAGGGATTAGAAGTTCTTTTTCTCTGTTAGGAGATAGATAGCCTTCAGTGTGTGTCAATCATTTCAATTAGCAATGGGTTCTCGCAACTGTGAAGAGTGTTTTTTTTGTGTTTCAGCAAGAGTGGTTTGTTTCAAGTGTGTTTCAGCAAGTGTGATTTTCAGATTTTCATTCTGATTTGGATGTTGTAAGAATCCCTTCTTCTTTTTAACATGGTTTAACTATGAGTATAAGCTTGGAACAACTCACTCAGATCCTTGCGGAAGCCGGGATTTCCTCTTCTCTAGAAGAGAATATCTTGATAGCAGTCGAGAGCTTAATTACTCCTCCAGAAACAGACAATGAATCAACACATGAAGAATGCAAGAAGGAGGAGGAGGAGGACAATGAGGAGCTGCAACATGATGTGAGTGAGACAAATTACGCCTACGAGAGCCTCATCAAACAATGGTTTCAAGCAGGTACCAGGTTAAAGTCATTTATTTTTTCTTTCTCTTTTGATAATTTAGAGTTTCAGTAGTTTTCCGATTATCTTTTGTATATTTATGTATATTCCCGATTATCATTTGTGAAATTGGAAGAGAACATATGCATACTACTATTACGTGAATGGCTTCACTGGAAATTTGATTACACGTAACTGCTTTCTAATTTCTAATTAGTATAGAATAGGTAGGCTTTCATTTTCACTTTTCACTTTTCGTTCTTTTCTTAGGAATAAGTATGCTCTCCTCCGCGCTTTGTGCGACCACGAGGATTAGAAAGTAGGGATGACTAATAATGTTTTCTTAGGAAGTATAATGATGCCTAAATGCTCCATTTGCAAAAAGAAAACAATTAAGAATAAACATGTGATGCTGGAACAACAGCTGTAACAACAGCTGAAACATCATCACTGTCCCACTTCCGTTTTTAATTTTAAATTTGCAAAATAAAAATTTTAAATTTTTTTATTATTTTCCGAAAACACAAAATGAAAAAATATATATATCTGCTGAAACAGTCTCTGTCGCTATATGCTGAAACACTGTCACTATATGCTGAAACACTGGCTGCAATAATCAAATTGTGTCTTTTCGAACTGAGTTATTATTGGTTTGCGTGGTAGAAACTCCGTGCTTTTGCCTTCGTCCCTCATCCTATTAATGCCTGGAAATTAACTCTGCAAACAAAACAATAAATAGTTCAAAAGTTTACGTTTGCAATTAAAACTGTTTTGAGAATAATGCACATAAAAGGAAAATTTTAATTAAAAACTCATAAGAACATGACAGGATTATCAAAATCATCCAGTTATTGAATGAATTTGCATCGCTTGGCTTGGCATAAACCCTGCAATTTGAAACCTGCAAAAACAATAAACGTGAGACTATAAAAAAAAATGGAGTTATAAATTAGTTGAAAATATGGCATAACTCCTCCCCCTATCCTTCCTTGAGTTAGTTTGGAAACGATGATTCTTAGCCAGCGAAAGAAACCTCAAAACAAGACTATCTCCCATCTAGAAAGAAATAATAACTACCCACCCATAATAGATAAATGATACCATTGTGATCCATCCTTATCTTTTGGTATTTGCTTTCCCGGATTTTCTCTGAGATTGTTATTTTTAATCTAACAGCCTTGAGTTATTGACGGCATCACATTCAGGCTTGTGTTGTGTAACAATCACGTAGATATGGCGGCAGGTAAGTATATTTGTTGCTAAGTATACAGCTTGAGCAAAATATTTGGGAGCCATCGGAGAGGAATCACAAATTCATGGAGATCCACCCAATATTTTTGCACCTAAATCTCGCACGATATCTATTTAAATCTCTAAGTATGATTCTTGCAGATACTGTTTTAATGAATTGTTAATTTTACGAATGTAGATTGATCCCTCCATTTGGATAAATGAAGCGTTGTTTCCAAGCCACAGTAGTATTCTTGATCTTTATTGAATCTCAGAGAAGGGCGTAGGATGTATTTAGCAGGAGTTGTTGGTATTCAATACGGGGCCCTTCAGGACATAGAGGTTGCAATTGCTAAACAAGAAGCTGCGATGGGAGAGAATTTCATGTTAACAGATCTGTGGAACCTGAGCAGATTGCAGAGGTTGTGAGTCACACAGAAGATGATGCGAGTGATTTCACAGTTATGGATTTGGGAATTTTGTCCGGCGATTCCAGAATAGTGGGTCTGGATGTTTCTTCTAGCAATTTTAGAGACGTGTATTAGAGCGTAGAGTTGAAGGACGAGTATCAGAGTGATCTGGTGGAGAAGAGGCCCATATGTTGAGGGTCGTGGGATGCAGTTTCTGAGCATGAGAAAGATCCTTTCAGATCTGTGCAGAGCCACAAAGAGCAAGAGAGGACCTCCATGGATGTTGAGGATATGTGCCTTGTTGAAATCATGGCAGATCAGATCCAAACGAGTGTTCCTGTGGACGCTGAAAATGTTGTGATCTCCATTAATATCAATATCGATATTTCCACTGCTTAGATTATGAGAGGCGAGATGAACCGTATGATGATTGTCAAGTGCGTTCAAGTCGATCAACTCATGATTTTTCTACTCGTGTTGCTGCTTCAAGATGTTCATCCTATAGAGATAGTTATGAAAATCGTGGGTCTGGCAGTTATTTAGACAATGCACCTCCACGAGGAGTGTCAAGGACTATTTCACGTAGACCTCCTTATCCAGAAGAAATCTATGGTAGATGCATAGATATGCATTATCGTGATAGTTGTGGTCGTGGTCATACACAGGAGGTCTGTAGGTTCGTGCCCCCACCCATTTTGAACCTCGGAGGATTGCAGCTCGTGCTGGTCATTTCATTGGTCGAGGTCAAATTGGAGGTTGTGAAGTAAAGCATCCTCTGGTATGAAATGCATATCCACCTGTATCAGAGAAACTTTCAAGCAGGCACTTGCCACCATTTTAAAGGGCACGAGATATATCCCACCGGAATGATGTAACAGTGATGACCATGTTACATCCCTGAATTTGGAATCCATGGGATTTTCAGGGGTCCTATCACCACAGATTGGCGATCTGAAGTACCTGAGTACCGTAGCACTACAAGACAATCACATATCTGGCACACTACCAAGTGAACTAGGTAACATGACAAGTCTACGGAACTTGAATCTGGAAAGCAACAATCTCACTAGGAATATTCCTAGTTCTTTGGGCCAGCTTCGTAATCTTCAATATCTGGTGATAAGAAACAATAAACTTGGTGGAGATATTCCGACTTCAGTACCAGGGATTCCAACTTTGATAGAACTGGACCGATCCGCAAATGATCTCACTGGAAAGATTCTGGAGGCTATATTTAAAGTAGCTACATTCCACGTGATCTGAAGAAGATTGAAATAGAGTGAATGTTGGATTTGATTGCAACAGAGTTAATGCTTACAAGGGTCACTAGGAACCCTGGAGAATATAGAGAAGCATTTGTGGAGCAACTAATGACTGCACCTCATGGATGAGCACACAGCAAGGTCCTGATCCGAATCTCTCTACAACGCTTTGATTGAAACGAAGGAGATTGTCTTAACTGTCATCCATTTGTTACACTGATACACAAGATGCTACACATGAAGCATGACCCCTAGCCGAGCATGCGCGTGCTGGGCTTTCAGGCCGGTACATGAACTCGAGAAATGAGATTAATACCGCAGGGATGGCAATATTTTCAGTAGAGCAACTTTGAAATAATAATATCTCTTTGACTTGCAAAATCATATATGCTTCATTTTCATAAAATGTTGGCTTTACACTTTCAAAATTAGTGGTTACTTGCATGATTTGGATAGTTTTATACATCTGCTCTTGAATATCACAAGTGGCATTGAACGTTAGTGATTTTTATAATAATAATTTGTTTGCCTTTTGGCATAATTTTTTTTTATTTTTATTTTTCTTTTGTTTTGTTGTATTATATATAAAATAAAATCAAAAACATTAAAATTAAAAGCTATAAAAATTATAAAACTCAAAACATTGCAAATGGACTTTCCCACTTCTTGGAACATTATTGGAATCATGTTTTCATATTTAACGTTTATTTCTTGAGTTACTCGAAACAGGTTTTTGACAAGGGAGATTGCCTATGGCAAAATGTAAGAAAAGACACATTTCATTTTATTCGGTTGTTGGTATTTGTACTCATTTCTGCATTTTATGTTTTTTCTACCAATGACTCTGATTTTTCTTTGCCGGTTTAGTAACTAACTGCATTTTTCGAGTTTGAGTTGATCAGTTTCATCTTTGATGATTTTCGCGAAATGCAAATATTTTGGCTGAAAACATGCCTCATTAGCGACAGACAAGCTAAATATTTTCGTGTCACACATGTCGCTGACATCTAACATTACACACCCATCTTCGAGGAAATCAGTATGTCGTGACATGATCGTTTACCTTTCTCCTTCCAAGCTTATCCATCATCCAGGTTAGAGTCCACTATTTCATTGCCTTATCTTTCACAACTTCATGTACACCTATTTCTCTGAATCATACATTCCTTTCGGAGTTCATTTTTCCTTCTTTTCCCCTTTTTCAAGTTTGCCTTTTGAATAAAACTGATTCCCTTTCCATGATTACATTGCCTTTATTTCCTGCCCTGGCGATCCACCTTTGTGGTAGAGATCTTTTCATTTATAGATCCACCACCAAATATTTTTTGTACAAACTTGCGTTGATGTGGTATTCCTTAAGGCCAACCTTTCAACAAGTCTTGCCCCCATCGACCTGTACGCTTATGGGATATAAGACTAGAGTCATTTTTTAGGTACCTAGAGCACATGCCTTAATGGCAAGTTCTCTCATTGTAATCAAGGAATACATCAATGTCCCTTGATCGTCGAATATTGCAAGTGGCTCGACATCGGCTCATTGCTTGCCATGTAAAGATGTACTTTCAGTGCACCAACTCATTGATGAGTTTGTACCGCGTTAAACATTCATCAATGGCCCGGTAATCAATGATTTCTTTTCATGCTTTCGACATCGACTACCGTTGACCATGATTAAGTTGGCCTGTGGGTTTGCCGGTGGGAACTATACACTTTTCTGTGACTCCTCAGCAGTTACAACAGGATGATTTCAGATCTATGTGAGCACGACAGTTCCACATTTCATACTTTCTCTTTCCATGATTGCTTCGGTACGCGATTCGATTCCTCCGCACATTCTCGATTTAGCGGTGGCCGATTTAGTTCCAGCCGTTGTTGTTACAACGGTCTCTGTTATGGGATTCGCATTAGTTCATCACGGTTAAGGATTCACCCGGTAAGTCTTTGCTTCGGTATGATCACCTTTCACGGAAGTCCTGTTAAGTGCCATCTTTCATGTTATAACAACAATGCCATTCATAGCTACATATTCATGATCACGCACCGGTGACACCTTCCATCTTCTAGTAGTCGCAGTCACATATTCTTTTCCCTAGCCCTTACAGGTTAGCGACTCTGATTGCGGTCACAACTTCTGATCTGCGGCAACAACTACATTCTATTGCATAGTTCATCTACATTTTGGGTAGAGTGGAGGTATGTTGTTTTTCTAAACTTTAATCATGAAATTCCTTCTATCTTGACTTGAATATTTTGGAAAATTCTCTCGCCACACTTCATTTCCTTTCCTTCCATGACCTACACTATATGTTTCATGCAGGGCTAGCCATTTGGAGTTATGGAAACTAACTATATTCACATAACACCACATTTTCCACTATCATCATTCGATTTTCATCCCATTTACACTTCCCAAAAATTTCTTTCAAAAGATCCTGATGCACTTTACTTTACGCATTGATCTACACCTTGGCATGAGTCATAAAAGATAGAGAAAAGGCTTTCTTACTCGTGATGATTTCTTATGCACATTATTGGCTTATCTTTTCGGTGATATAGGTACAATTGTATCATGACAAGAGAAAAATAATGAAATGAATGTTGTTAACACAAGAACCAACATTCTTATATTCATGGATGTTATTACGCGAGCAACCATAGAATGTCTAAATTTGTTATTGAGTATGGAAAATTATTTATCATATGACAAGAGAAAAATAATGAAATGAGTGTTGTTAACACAAGAACCAACATTCTATATTTATGGTTGTTACACAAGAACCAACCATAGGAAAATGTAGCCTGTACTCTGTGAGAACATTTACTCATGTCTCCCATATCAGGAAACATTAAAACTATTAAAGAAATACATCATCAGTAAAGCCAAGCTTTCGAATGCCAAAGGTTCTTCGAGATCAATACATGGTTGCATGAGGACATGCAACAAGTTAGTTGGGGGGCATGTTGGTTCCAATCATGCGTATTTTCCATCCCACCTTTCCCTTCACTATTCCTTACATTTCATCACCCATTAAACGCCTAAATAATACCATTTCATAAATACATTTGGGTTTCCACATCATTATTTTTTTCCACTTTATTCATTTAGTATTAAGTGAATTTATGATTAAATATTAGAAAATACATTTTTTCCTTATATATCTCAATATGTGTGAGCTTTGTAATGTGTAGGAATATGTGGATGATTAATTCAAAGAAGCTTCTCGAATATCTCTTCCATCATTCCAAAGGAATGAAATTATTCAAGCCTCTCTTTTCAAAGGAGAATCGGAATTTGGTTTGAATAACTATCTAAGATATATATAGAGATATGTGAGGATTTGAAGGGATAATAATTTGTAATAATGGGAAATAGTTGAGATTGGTTGAGAGAATAGTGGATCACGCAATTATGAGATGGTTATCTTCTTCATGTATATAAAGAGAGTGCTCTCTCTCTTCATGAGAATTCAACGAGGAATCATGAATTATAATTCAATTAGGATTGAAGCTTGAGTTTTGGAAATAGTCTTGTAATTAGGAGAAGGGGGTTCTTAGATTTGTTATTCTTTCATGTTTGTCATTTGACTATTGTAATATGATTTGAAGTTGATATATTGTATGAGCTCATGTATGTCATTGTTTTTAACTCTTCACATGTGGTACCTTATACAATTTCATGCTTTCCTGATTCCAGTGTTTCAATGCTTTCTTAGATTAGTTTGATTTCAACAAAATAGATTAGATTAGATTAGTTCTACTTGAGTCCACACTGGGAACAGTGCATGTGCCATCGGTTGCACCCGTTGACAATTAAATGGTTGCAGGAGAGGAATGGTATAATGACATATATTTTGCCTAACAATAAGCCTTGTTACGGTGGGAGATATCGATGTGTTTTCAGGTGAAAATAAATGGTAAACAATTCAAAGATGGAGATCGAGAAGTTTAATGGGAAAAGATTTGAGCTATAGGCTCAAGGACCGGGAAGATCTTTGGTGCCGCAGTCGGTGGATTGTGGTAGATCCATGTACGACACCTATAGGAACTTCTGCGGATGAATGGAAAGGCGGATCGAGGAAGGCAAATATAGCACAATTGACTATGTATCTCCGTTCCGGTATTACTAAATGTGTGGAGAAAGCTACTGACTAAGGATTTATGGGGAAAAGTTGGGAAGTTGTATCAGTCCTAAGTCCCAGGTAAATAAACTATTCACGAAAGAAGTTGTATAACTTGAGGATGAAGAGATGGGAGCTAGTGCTTTTGCATAGCATTTGAGCATGCTTGTATCTTTGTGGTAATCAGGTTAGTATCGTTGATAATGCAAAATTTCAGATGAAGATAAATGTATCGAGTTTGTTTTGTTCTTTACGAGAATGGAAGTGGGATGATGCAGTGGCCATAGGTAGTATACAACTTCTTTGAATTTTGAAGAAGTGGTATACCGTCTGTCGGAGGAGATGAGGCGAAATAATATGGAAGGACATAACACATACGCATTATTTGCAAGAAGACGTTCCCGGGAAAGAAATAGAAATCTAGTGGGAGATCTAGAGTCCCCAGGGTAGATCTAAATCTCTGGAAAGTTTGGAGAATTTATGTTGGAGGTGTGGAAAAGAGGGCACTGAAAGGTGTAGATCAAAGTTGAGAAAAAGAGGGATCTAAAGAATCTTCTTCTTCTAGAGAAGAAAAGACCAACAAGGAAGAGGAGGGATGTGTACTTGGCCTCTTCAAGAACACATGGATATCATGAAGCATGGTTTGTTGGCTTCGAGGGTGCATCCTTTCTGAGAAACTCCCCCGCAGGGGAGTGGTTACAGAATATGAAAGGAAGTGGAGGTAATATTTCTTGGGTAATGAGATTAAACTGACGAGAATCATAGGACGAGGAAAAATTAAGTTGAGACTCATATATGGAAGGATTAGAAAAGCGCACAGTGTTATTTTACATCCCGGTATGGCCATAAATTTTATTTCTATAAGAAAAAAATGGAAGATGTTGAATTATAAAACAATTTTTGAAAAGGGGAACTGGCAGGGATGGTTCAAGGAGAAATGGTGTTGATGAGGGAGTAGGTTTGGAACTATGTATAAGCTACTAGGAAACACTATTAGTGATGGGTGTAATAAGCTCCATTGTTTTTTGATATTGAATTTGAAGAAGAAGAACTCCTACAGTCTCACGGAAAATGTTATGTTGTGGCATCAAAATGCATATTGGAGAAGGTCTTGACTACTACTGCAGTAAAGGTATATGGATTTGAAGGTATGGAAAATTACTCTCTGGATTTTGATTTACATGAACAAAATGTATATGGGAAGCATAATAAGGTAATATTACCCTCTGGTGCAAAGAGGACAGAAGGAATTTTACAGCTGGTTCACAATGATGTTTTTGGACTGTATTATATCGATCCCATCATTAGGAAAATATGTACTATCTCATTTATAGATGACTTCTCAGGGAAAACTTGGATATATTTCCCGAGGAAATATATATCTAAAGTCTTTGTGCATTTAGAAGTTGAAATCTTGAAATTAATGAGAAAATATGAATTAAAGGTCTTCAGGGCAGATAATGGCGAGAGTTAGGGAATGAATGAATGTTGCAGTGTGGTATAGAAAGAGCAGAGGCACTCCCTGCCACTGGTAGGATGAGTTAGAAAGGATGAGCAAGTTGATGGAAAAGCAAGGTGCATACTCAGTGAACGTTGCCGGGACAGGGGAAAAGAATTATGGAAAGTGAGAGAGGTAGGCAGGTACATTGCTCGGTCAACGAGATCACCCTCCTTGACATTGGGTGACAAGACTCCACAAAAGTTATGGACTAGTAAGGAACCTTCTGTCACACATATTAAGGTATTTGAAGAACGAGATGCATATGTTCATGTTCCCAAAGGAAAATAGGAGTAAAATGGATAAAAAGGTTGAAATTGTATCTTTATTGGATATAAAGGTCTCAAAGGGTTATAAGCTTTGGAACCACATAAACTAAGAAGGTAGTGTATAGCTAGGGCAAATTTACAGAAGTATAAGGATATTTGTTAAGCAGGGAATTCTGCAAATGAGAAGAATCAAAGAGAATAGAGTTTGAATTAAAGGATGATGAAACAGACTATACGAAAGAACATGAATCGGAGAAAGAAGATCCTCATACTCCAGTGAGGAGATCGGATCGAGAAAAGAAGGCTAGAAGAGGTATAGTCCATTTGATTTTCATTCAAATTTGTCTATTACTCATGATACTAAGAAGGTAGTGTATAGCCAAGATGTGGTATTTAGAGAAATGAAGGATGTTGTTAAACAGGAATTCCTACCAAGTAAGGAAGAATCAAAGAAGATAGAGTTTGAATTAAAGGATGATGAAGCAGACTCTACAGAAGAACATGAATCAGAAGAAGAAGATCCTCATACTCCAGTATTGAGGAGATCGGATCGAGAAAGAAGGCTACCAGAAAGGTATAGTCCATCTGATTTTCATTCAAATTTGTCTATTACTCATGATGATCCTAGAACCGTCAGGGAGGCAGTGGATTCAGAGGATGGAAATCTCTGGAAAAGGGCCATGGAAGAATAAATGGCATATTTGGATAAGAATGAGGCTTGGGATCTAGTGGAGTTGCCAACTAGAAGAAAGCCCATTGGCAAAAAATGGGTATTTAAAAAGAAGTTGAATGCAGAAGGAAAAGTGGAGAAATACAAAGCTCGATTAGTAGCAAAGGGTTATTCCCAGGTTGAGGGAATTGATTTTGGTGATATTTTTTCTCCTATTGCCAAGTTAACCTCTATAAGACTTTTGTTATCTGTTGTTGTTGCATTTGATTTTGAAATAGAACAGATGGATGTGAAGACAACATTCCTGCATGGGGATATGGAAGAAGAAATCATTATGAAGCAACCAGAAGGTTATGCTGTGAAAGGAAAGAAGGAGCTGGTATGCAAGCTGAAAAAGTCCCTGTATGGTTTAAAACAATCACCAAGGATGTGGTATAAAACATTTGATACTTATATGCTGGGAATTGGCTTCACAAGAAGCAAAGAGGATCATTGTGTGTATTCTAAATTAATTGGTGATCATTTGATTTATTTGGTCTTGTATGTGGATGCCATGTTGTTGATAGGAAACAACAAGGAGATTATCCAAGATGTGAAAACTCAGTTGTCCTCTAAATTCGACATGAAGGATCTTGGTG
>SNQJ01S0033101.1:57083-74503 GCA_010110895.2 Picea sitchensis | reverse complement strand
CATTCTGCCTTTAGCGAGGGGGGGGCTCTGGAGTGAGGCAGTTTTCAGTGTAGGCCCCCCTGCTATCATGGTGCCTCCTCCTTGCGTTGGCCCCCACTTCTTCCAAACCACTTACCACCTCCCTCTTCCCCTGCCATCTATCCTCCACTCACCCTCATGGTATATCCCTTTCCCCTTCACTCCTTCTTTCCTTCCGACACCTTCCCTTATCCCTTCCATGTTACTCTGTCATAAGAAATGTGTCCTCTTATCTCCCAGGTATCATGTCCTTTCTCTCTGACCCATCACATTATGGCCTCCTCATCACCTTCCCGGGGCACATCACCTCATCAACTAGTGAAACAACCCCCCGCTTCTCCACCTCTTAGCTCTATCACCTCAAAGCCTACGTATTTTTCCACGCCTTTCCACATGGCCCCTCCTCAGATCATCATTCTCTCACCTCCTACCATGTGTCTCTCTCTCCTAGTCACCTCCACCTCAGCACCTTTTTCCATCCACTGTCCCCTACCCCTGTATCACTTCCACATAAGCACCCCCCATCTCACCTTCATAGTGTTGGCACCTTCACCCTCCTTGTCAGATCCTCATCCATGCCTGTCATCTGGGTCCCCCCTGCAGCAGTCCACTGAAGCAACAAACATCCAAAGGGAGACCGCCATGTCCTGCATGGGTAGAGTTGACTCGGCCTTACCTAATCCTGAGAGAGAAGTTATTGAGGTAGTTGATGGTTTTTTAATGTTGTGTCCTTCCATAAATAGAATGTTGGGAAAGGAAAAAGCGTAGAGGCAAACTGTTAGTCTATCCAGACAAGGATCACGTCTGACAGAAGACTGCATGGGCAGTTTTCCCAATGTATGCATACGCAACTTGACATAGAAGCTCCTCAATGTCAAGCATTGAACTCATGACGTGATCGTGCCTTTAGCACTTGAGTCAATTCCAAGTATATGTATGCCTTTTTTCCATTTTCATAGGCATCGATGGTGTAGATAAGCTCCCAATTGTAAAACTTTAACAAAGCCTCGGGTTCTCTAGTTATAGAATAACATTTTGAGACTTCTTTTTTAATGGCATCCAACCTCCTCCTTTCCGTTTTCCTCTGAATCTTAAAGCTAGGGCATGGATGATCCAGTCCGGTGTTGTAATAACTATATGATGCATGTTTGATTATATTAGTTATGCAACATTTTAAGTTTACTTCGAAGTTTCTTGAGTCTTAGAGGATCTCATATCTGAGGATTTCCCCCCTTTAAAGGGTTGTTGGAAGATTGGATGTCTAGAGCAGACTTTATTTCCCTTTTCCTTCCCTCCACTTACGCACCACTATGTAAAAATTATTGGCTTAAGTTAGATCAAGACCTTGCATGTATTTGTTGTTCCAACCCAGTTTTCTAAGTTAAACAATCTTGTTCTGAGTTTACTTCCATTCGATCACCCTTTATAAACAAATTGTGACATTTAAATTGATGTGTATCGGGCTTGTCCTCATCACAATATGAGGCCAACTTCTATTGCTAACATTTATGGCGTTGTTGTCGGGGACAAACTTGAATATTTTCCCTGGGATTGAATGACAAAGCTGACTGGTTTTGAAGGTGCATCATAACTTATCACATCCAAGATTGCTACTGTGCACCTGGTGACTCCATTGTGACGAATCCACTGTGGTGAACCTACTATTTTCGTTGTGGCTTCTAGAGGCATACACATGCATTCTCATCCACAAATTCCCTTAGCTATGCTTGAAACTACTTTGGAGAAAATTATCAGAAAGGGAAAGGATTTTCGGGAAGATACTTCTACCGCTGAACAAGGTATTTCTGATCATTTTCACTGTTCCCCTGTTAAAACTCCAATAGTTTTTTCTCATGCTCCTGATATATCCATTGTTGGAGTTTCCTAAAGTTTAAAGTTTGGGAGTGTTCCTGTTGATTTTTCTCCTCCTGGTCTTAGATTTGAGGGAGAAAGCCTTGTCACTCCACTCTCCCCTGAAGTTGTATTGCGGTTTAGACCTAGAAACTCAAAAGGTTTTCCTAACCTAAGCTTTGTCAACCCTTCTCCTATCACTGTTGCTTCTACAGAGAGAGAAACATCTGTGCCTTCTATCCCTGTAGCCTTTTCTACAAATCCTTTACTATTCCTTTTCCCTCCTGCAAGCTCAATCCCAATCTCCCCTATTCAAACCCGCTCTACTCCTTGTTCTCCTCCACCTCATATCCCTATGGTAATAGAATGGATGCCATAGTGGCTGCAAGATATGCCCCTCTGGTCCTACCTCAGCCCATGAACCCTCTCCCTGCTGGAGATTACTTGAAATATGCGCCCAAGTTCATGGGGGAGGAAGACGTAACTGCTGAAGAGCACCTTGCTACCTTCTACAGTTATGCAGACAACTTGAACATAGAAAATGAAGATGTCTGGATGAGAGTCTTTTTCCAGAGCCTCGATGGTGAGGTTAGTAAATGGTTCATAAGTATGATCCCTGGATCTATTGTTGGGATTGAGGCTTTATATAATGCTTTCCTGATACAGTGGGGGGTTACAAAATATTTCATGTATTACATGACAGAGTTTGGGTCCTTGAAGAAAAAGGAAGGGGAGTCTGTCTCTAACTTCTCCAAAAGATTCAATAAAATGTACAACAAAATCCCTATGGAGATTAAGCCCATAAAGGCCTCTATTAAGATCTCCTATGATGGTTCTTTTGACCCTAATTTATGCCTCCTATTGAGAGAGAGAGAAGAGCTACTTCCCTAGATCAAATGCAAGATGCAGCCATGGAAGTAGAATCTAATGTGTTGGCAGTTGATAGACTCTGAAATAAATCCGATATAGACAGAAGAAAAGGAAGGTCTGAGGCCTCAACCTCCAGTTCCTTTGCACCTCGGCCCCAAGTAGACAAGCTAACTAAAATGGTGAAATCCCTATCTGTAGAGATGGAGAAGATGAAATTTGAAGGGAAGCAGACATACAAAAATCCACAAACTGTTGATAACAGAGGCAACTTCAGAAGGCTAAATAATAATGTTCCTCATGTTATGCCAAGAGAAACCAGGAACAAAGATAGAGATGATCAGAGGATCCAAACTCGTCTTCATAATAACTTGGTTGCTAATGAGGAAGGGGAGGAAATAGATGAGCTTGATCCTGAAATCCATTGTTTTGGGGACACCTCCCCTTTTCCCCATTTGACTCAATCAACATACAAGGAGTCCCTCATGGACAACCATCTTAATGAGATAAGCAAGGGAGACAAGGCTAGCAACAACCAAAATATATACAACCTCAAATCCAAAAATAAGGTTGGAGCATCTGATGTTCGTGAGAAACCCAGCGGAGTAGAGAGGACTGATAAAGATGTAGTCGACATCAATAAAGGTAAGAAAATCCAAGCCCCCTTTCCTATGGTTCAAACTCCTATTCATGAATCAAGAGAAATCCCAAAGCTCTCGTCCTCTTTTAATTTCAAACATGAAATTTAGAAAATTAGAATTCCTGTGCCCATTTCAAAGCTAGTCAAACACGAAGATTTTAAAAATTCCCTCTCTAAGCTTTTGTATCCCGAGCCACCCTGTCATCCCATCGACTCAATTAACCTCAAAGATGAAAATCCAACAGTCATCCTAGGTCCTATGGTAGAAGACATAGATGATTCATCCACTCCCTTCTACACATCCCTGAATATACATGACAAAGTGATGCACAATTTTTTGATGGATTATGGGGCCTCCCATAATCTCATACCTAAAACTATTATGAAGGAACTTGGGATGGAAGTCACAAAGGCCTATCATGACCTGTATTCTTTCAATTCAAGGAGAGTACAGTGTCTTGGGGTTATCAAAGATCTAGTCATGACCTTGTTCCAGCTGCCAATGAAGAGCATGGTCAAGGATATCGTGGTGGCCAATGTCCCTCACAAGTTCAACATGCTATTGTCAATATATTGGATTAGAAAACTTGGAGGAACATTGCATATGGATCTCACCCATGCTACCATTTCGGTCTTTGGAGGGGAACACAGGAGATTATACAGAGAAGCTCAGTTGGCCTATATTGTTAGTGATGAAGCAGACCCAACCAATCACCCCATATTTTTTGTGGACATTGATTTGGGATCTAGCTTGTTGCAGCTCACCCACACCCTTGAGACTCCTCTTCAAATTAGAGAAAATTCTTTTTCCTTTCATGAAGTACCTCCCCCAACTACTGTTGTATGGAAAATGTTCTTTGATGGAGCTTCTTCTAGAGAAGGCACTGGTGCTGGGGTAATTTTTGTTTCCCCTACTCAGGAAAATACGTCTCTGTCATACAAATTAGAATTTGAAGCTACCAATAATGTGGTAGAGTACAAAGATATTGTATTGGGTTTGAGGGCTGCAAATGACATGGGAATCAAATAAATTGTTGTCTTTGGGGATGATGAGTTGGTCGTAAGGAAATTCAAAAATCTTTATCAAGCCAAGCATCCAAGGTTGAGATCTTAAAGGAATGAAGTGTGGGATTTAATAGATAGATTTTTTATGGCTTTCAATATTTCATTCATTCCTAGAGAGGAGAATACTTTGGTCGATTATTTAGCCACTTTGGTTGGTAATTTCAGGGTTCCCCTGCCACCAAAGATCAATTACAATATAGAAGTAAAGTACAGACCCTCTATACCAGACAACGTCAAGCATTAGAATGTATCCGAGGATGATCTTGAGATAAGAATATTCCTAGAGACAGAGGATGAATTTTCTGCATTGCAAATAGACCAGGAACATGAACCTGAAAGTGGCTCCCATATTGATGTGCTTTTAAAGAAAATTCCTAATCATCACATTATGCAATTACCAAGCAATCACATTCTGAAGGGATTAGTCCCATTGGAGAGGATCTTTGACAATAATGATGTGGTAGTGAAAGATAAGAAGACGGTTGATGAGGCCAACATATCTGAATGTAACGTTGGCATGAAGAAGGAGCCAAAGTTTGTCAAATTGTCCAGCAGTTTGACAAAGGAGCAGAGGACCGAGTATGTCAAGATTTTGAAGCAGTTTGCTGATGTGTTTTCCTAGACATATGAAGATCTCAGAACATATGACACAGGTGTCATTGAGCATAAGATCCCATTGAAAGAAGAGGCTAAGCCATTTAGGCAGAAGTTAAGACAAATTAATCATATGTTGTTGCCTACTATGGATAAAGAAGTAAAGAAGCTGTTGGATGCTCAAATCATCGTCCCTTTGAGATATTCTAAATGGGTGGAAAATCTAGTCCCAGTGAGGAAGGAAAGAAGATAAATTAGACTCTGTGTCGATTTCAGAAACCTGAACAGGAGCTCAAAGAAAGACAATTACCCCTTGCTGAAAATGGAACACATATTGCAAAGGGTAACTGGAGCATCAAGGATATCCATGATTGATGGCTTTTCGGGCTACAATCATATATCAGTCCTGCCTGAGGACTAAGAAAAAACTGCTTTAACCACCCTTGGGGTACATTCATGTATGCCAAAATGCCTTTTGGACTGATGAACGTGGGCACAACCTTTCAACGAGCCATGGATATCGCTTTCATTGGAGAAAAGGACAAGTTTGTGGTCATCTATCTGGATGACATTACAGTTTTCTCTGGATCTGATAAAGAGCATTGTGAGTATTTGAAAAGAGTTTTCTTGAAATGCAGAAAGTTCATCCTTTCCCTGAATCCTAAGAAATATCTTTTTTCCATGAAAGAGGGGAAGTTGTTGGGCCATATAGTGTTAGCCGAAGGGGTCAGAATCGATCCTAGTCACATGGAAGCAATCCAATATTTTTCACTTCCCATATCCAAGAAATAAGTCCAATCCTTCCTAGGTAAAATTAATTTCTTGAGAAGAGTTTTTTGTAGTTTTGCTGAATTAGTGAATCATATCACAACAATGCTCAGAAAGGGAAATGAAGTGAAATGGACTGCTCAGACCAGGGAATCCTTCAACCAAATCAAGAGGGAACTGAATGATACACCCGTACTCATTAGTCTATATTATTCCAAGGATTTTCTGATCTTTTTGTTTTCCTCCTCGGACACTGGAAACTATTTTACTACAGAAGAATGTCAAAGAACTAGAGTAGCCTATCTCCTTTTTTAGTCGGGCATTGAGAGATGTCGAAATCAAATATGACATCATGGAGAAGCAGGCCTATGCTTTGGTTAAATCTCTCAAGGCCTTCAAGGTATATATCCTCCATTCAAAGATCATTATGTATGTTCCTTCAGCTTCAGTAAATGAGATTCTCATTCAGCCAGACATAGATGGAAGGACAAGTCAATGGATCGCCAAAATCCTCAAATTTGACCTAGAGATAAATCCCACCAAATTAGTCAAAGGTCAAGGTTTAGCCAGACTACTGGCCGAACCTAATCACAAAGCCTTGGGGATAAGCTTCATCAGAGAAAATGTAGAAAATCCATAGGCTGAACCTTATGATACAAATGCTCAGAAGAACCCCCCGCTAGAAAAATGCTCTTGGTACGAGGATGTCATATATTATCTGTAAGAGTTACAACCCCCTGATGGCATGTAGAGGAAAAAGGAAAGAGCTCTTAAACTCAAAGCAATTAAATATTTTCTTATTGAGCAGGTTATGTATTAGAAAGACCCCTTAGGGGTACTGCTAAGATGTTTACACCCACACAAAGCACAGAGGATTATGTCGGATTTTCATGATGGCTCATGTGGGGGACACCCCTTTTGGAAAATAATGGTTCATAATATTCTCAGGGCTGGTTATTTATGGCCCACTCTATTCACTGATGTTTGCACAAAAGTTTGAGCTTGTGCTAAATGTTAGAAATTCTCAAGAAAACAACTAAAACCCCTGCCATTGAAACCTATGATTTCTTTAGGACCCTTCCAGTAGTGGGGCCTAGACTTCATTGGAGAGACTCATCCTGCATCCAACAGACAATAAATATGGATCCTAATGGCCACATATTACTTTACCAAATGGATAGATGCTATCCCCACCAGGAGCTCACCCCACAAGGTAATCATCAGTTTCCTGGAGGATATCATAGCAAGGTTCGGTTGTCAGAGCCAAATTGTCACCAACAATGCTGCATCTTTCAGAGCTGAGCCCCTAATCCGATGCTGTGAGAAATTTGGGATTGCCCTGATCCACTCTACACCCTACTAGCTGCAAGGCAACGGACTGGCAGAGTCTTCTAACAAAGGCCTCATTAAAATAATCAAAAGGCTGTTAGAAGACAACAAAAGAGCATGGGATTTGAAGCTCAAATTCTTTCTGTGGGCTGATAGAGTGACAAAAAAGAGGTCCCTGGGCATCTCCCCTTTCCAACTTGTATATGGGACTGAAGAAATTTTCCCTTCTTAGTTAGCCCTGCCTATGGCCAAGTTCTTCCAAGGCCACCAAGAAGAACCTGATAATATGATCAGGAGAATACATCAGCTGATAGAAGTGCAGTAGACTAGAGAACAGATGATAGATAGAGCACATGATCGTCAGCAGAAAATTAAGCAGGCTTTCGACAAAAAGGTGATAAAAAAGAGTTTCCAGTTGGGAGATCTGGTGCTCAAATGGGATGCTCCGAAATAGGATAAGGGAAAGCATGGAAAATTTAATGCCCTTTGGAGTGGTCCCTTCAGGATTTTTGAAGTATTTTTGAATAATACTTACATGTTACATAGAGTGGATGATCCTAAGGTTTTTTTCGACCCTGTGAATGGGCACTTCCTTAAAAAATTTATTGCTTGAAATCCGCAGTTGGCATATGACCTTTGTAAATACCATCTTTTTTTTTATGTATTTTGTTTGAATAAATGACTCCACAACCAAACACTAAGGCACTGAAACTGAAAAAGAGATCTTAGAGCCTCACAGGGAGGACTCTATCCCCCATGGAGCCTAATGTTAGTGCTTAAAATTGTCTTGTTCTCAGGGATTGTGGTCTTGGTCCTTTTCTCTCTTTTTACAGATCCGATCACAGTTTTTCCCTCCTTGACGTATATTACCTTTGTCTGTTTTCCTTGTGTCGACCATTTTCCCTGACAAGATGTGCCCTGAAGAAATCAATCCCAGGCCTCTCTGTTCTCTTGGAGGCTAATAGCTTCTCCCTTTTTTCCCCATCACTAAACCTCCACCTTTCCAAGCCTAAGTCTAGTTGACCAAACCTCCATTTTCCATTTTTTGAAGCACCAAGAAGGATTGAGCGGTGACACAAATCAAGTAAGTGGGAAAAGATCGCATTTCAACAACGAGGATCCATCAGCATGGTAGATCAATGATCATCAAGAAATTGTGATCAACAGAGATGTGCAAGGTTTAGCACAAGAGATAGCACCCATATTCAATGATTTAATCTAGGTCATCCGATCATAGGAAGCATGGTGCACATCCGTGCTTTCGACAATTTGGTCATTGGGAGAATGGGGAAGAGGTGTATCATGGAATCCTAGTGGGAGAAGTCCTAAAATGATTGACACCATTGGATCGAGGAGTGATCTCGGTCGTTTGATCTTGGAAAACACATGGTGGAGGGTCTAGGCCAGAATGGGCCCCACGTCTAAATATGGATCTCAGTCATCCAACCAAGGGACATGTGGCACATGATTAAGAACCATTGACATTTTAGGAGTCCAGATTTCAAAGGTCAAGGGGTTTCTCTTCCACTGCATTTCGAAACCCCGAAATGCGAAATGTGAAAGCCCCCGAGGTTTGGGCCCACAGTCTTGGTGCCTTGTCACAAGGAAGCAAAGCTAGAAAGCACGAGGCCTTTCAGGATTATCATAGTGAAAGTGCCAAATCCATCTCAGTCATCCATCTAGGGACAATAATCAGGTGCATTTGATTTAAAAAGGGCATGGATCTAGGCGGTCATGATTTGTGCACCCATATCTATGGACGAGGTCCAATTCCAGGCCCCCTCCATCATTCTGCCTTTAATGAGGGGGGGGGGGAAGGTCCAGAATTTAGCATGAAAGTTTGAGTGGCTAGGATTAAAGTGATCCGATCTGTGACCCACATCCAATTCCAAACCCCCCTTGTCATTCTGCCTTTAGCGAGGGGGGGGGGGTTCCGGAATGAGGCAGTTTTCAGTGCGGGCCCCCCTACTATCATGGTGCCTCCTCCTTGCATTGGCCCCTACTTCTTCCAAACCACTTACCACCTCCCTTTACCCTTGCCATTTGTCCTCCACTCAGCCTCATGGTATATCCCTTTCCCCTTCACTCCTTTTTTCCTTCCGACACCTATCCTTCTCCCTTCCACGTTTCTCCATCATAAGAAATATGTCCTCCACTCTCCCAGGTGTCATGTCTATTCTCTCTGACCCATCGCATTACGGCCTCCTCATCACCTTATTAGGGCACATAACCTCATTTTCTAGTGACATGACCCCCCTCTTCTCTGCCTCGTATCTCTCTCACCTCAAAGCCCACATATTCTACCATGTCTGTCCACATGGCCCCTCCTTAGCTCATCGTCCTCTCACCTCTTTCCATGTGTCTCTCTCTCCCAATCACCTCCACCTCAGCACCTTCTACCATTCGCTATCCCTTGCCTCCATATCACTTCCACATAAGCGCCCCCCACCTCACCTTCACATTGTTGGTACCTTCACCCTCCTCGTCAGATCCTCATCCATGCCTACCATATGGGTCCCCCCCGTAGCCATCCAATGAAGCAGTAGACATCTAAAGGGAGATCGCCATGTCCTGTAGGGGCAGAGTTGACCGGGCCTTACCTAATCCTGAGAGAGCAGTTATTGAGGTTGTTGACGATGGTTTAACATTGTCTCCTTCCATAAATAGAAGGACGGGAAAGGACAAAGTGCAAAGGAAGAATGTTAATCTATCCTGACAAGGATCACATCTGATAGAAGACTACATGGGCAGTCTTCCCAACATCTGCATGCATATCCTGACAGAGAAGTTCCTCAATGTCAAGCATTAAACTCATGACATGATCATGCCTTTAGCGCATGAGTCAGTTCCAAGTATATGTAGGCATTTTTTCCATTTTTGTAGGTATCGATGGTAGAGCTAAGCTCCCAATTGTAAAAGTTTAACAAAGACTTTGGTTTTCTGGTTATAGACTGACATTTTGAGACTTCTTATTTAATGGCAACCAACCTCCTCCTTTCCTTTTTCCTCTAAATCTTAAATCTCGAGCATGGATGATCCAGTCAGGTGTTGTAATAACTATATGATGCATGTTTGATTATATTAGTTTTACAACATTTTAAGTTTACTTTGAAGTTTCTCATGTTTGAGAGGATCTCATATCTGAGGCTTGTCCCCCTTTAAAGGGCTACTGGAAGACCAGATGTCCAGAGAAGACTTTATTTCCCTTTTCATTCCCTCCACTTACTCACCACTATGAAAAAATTGTTGTCTTAAGTTAGATCAAGACCTCACATGTATTTGTTGTTCCAGCCTCATTTTCTGATTTAAACGATATTTTTATGAGTTTACTTCCATTCGATCACCCTTTATAAGCAAATTGTGACATTTAAACTGATAGGTATCAGGATTGTCCTCATCGCAATCTGAGGCCAAATTTTGATGCTAACAAAGGGGTTTCCCCCGATCGACATCCCTGAAGAGGGAACTGATCCTTGCCATGGATTCCAAGGTCCTTGTGAGGAAGGGATTCCTAAGTTTTCCCCCTGTGCAGGAATAGTACCCTGCATAGGATTTTTTTTTCCATGACCGGGGTTGTCCCCGCCCCAGAAGGTAGCCGATGAGAAAGTGTTGTTACCAAATGTGTCGAACAAAGAGAATAGTGTTGAACCTACCGACATGTTGTGATAAGGTAGTCCTTGACTCCCTGCTCCAAAGAAACTGTAGTTTACATTTGGCCCGACAGAATGATGGTGAGCACCACCAAGCAAAGGTGATGAAGGAGGTATATGACCTTCCCCATAAGGGAAAGTGTTATAGGGAGCTAAAGTGCCCCCCATGGATCCTTGAAGAGGAGAATTAGAGCTCCCTACGCCAAGACCTAAAGTCTGTAGAGTGGAGTAGGAAAGTATAGTGCTTGTACTGAATCCTCAGGTTATCGAAAGAAAGTGTTCCAGAATATGACTGAGGACCTCGAACAGATTTGAGACCCACGAAGCTCCATGGGAAATGCGATCAATGGAACCCCGAGATAATCCCTCTATATGAGTTCCCCACTACGTTTGGTCTAGCTTTGGAGGGGTTATCATCACTACCTTTCCGTATCCAACCTCATGTTTATCCCCTATGTTAGTGGGGTGTCCTAGATAAATTTCACGTTTAGTGGAATTTTAAGCGCTCCCTAGCACAGACTCTTATGTTTGTTTTTGTAGCCTTGAAGAGTTTCCTCCCCAATCCTAAATCAAGGCTCTAGCCTAGACTAAATTGATGGACCTTACAGACACAAAGTCTAATGATTTTGAATTAGGCATTAATTTCAGTGGTTGTCTTAAGTCAAAAGGAACGGAAGTGAAACCAATGATGTTTTTTAAGAGACGAAAGAGAAGAGCATAAAATGATACTGGAAACAAAAGTACTTCTTCACAAATAAAGATTTTCCAATTTAAACTCTTTCACTAAATTTTTCATAAATATTTTCCTTAGATCTTTGAAAAGAAAAAATAAAAACAAGATTTCACTCAACTACAAGCTACTTAATGTCCTAAGCATTCAAGTAAAGAACTTAAGAAAAATTTATTTTTCCTTGGTAAATGAAGCAATTAACCTAAACTACTTTACCAAACAAAGAATTGAAAGATTTTTTTTTTATTGCTTTTATGCTTCAAAGAAAGAAATTTGAAAATAAATCCTTTTCTTTTTTTTTAAAGAAAAAAAGGGAAAAATAACGACAAGTCAAGACCAAGAAATGAATTCAGGCCCAATCACAGCTCGCAGGGAGTCACTGACCATACCAAATAGGTAGATCCAAACAAACTCACCAACTTGTCTAAAAACCCTATTAAAGAAAAAAAAGGAAATCTTTTAATGAAAATAAATCTATGCTAAGGTCAGACCTAGGCTATAGACTACAATCATAGAGGCCAGAGATAGATCAAGAAGACCCTTGAGAAGTATGACTTCTGACAGGGAAGAGGATGGCTGCCTCTTCTTTGTAAAATATCTTCTCATCACAGACACACTAGTGTCACTTCAGCAGCCAATGTATGTACACAGGTTGTCCAAAGGCAAGGCACATATACATGCGTACAGGCCCACTACAGGCCGTATATACCTCTGTAAATTCTCAAAAAAAATGAAAAAATAATAGTCCAGCACAGGCAGGGAGTATTGGTATGGAAGACCAGCATCCCTCAAAGACTCAAAAGCTTACAGAAACTCATAAAACAGTAAATAAACTGATTCAAAAGCACCCAAAAATAAAAACTCCCCAAAGACCCTAGAGGCTTCCCCAACACGGTCGCCAATTCTGCTATAGCAGGAAAACCCTTCTACAGACTACACCAGGGTTCTAAAATGTAGGCAGTGCTAAACATCTAAAGTCTCCTACTTTTTATCAACTGTCCGAACATTACCCCACAATCATACATAAAAGACAAGATCTAGGAATTTGGTAGACATACCTTAAACTCCATGTTCAGTGTCGATCCCTTTGCGCTTGATTATTTCCTAACTGCAAGTCTCCTCCCAAGGCTATCTTGCATTCACCAAAAGATAAATGAGAAACTAAATGCATGCATTCTACATATAGATTAGTGGGTTAGACATCATGATTAAGAAATGTAAACAAATCATAAAAATTTAAGACGTCGTTTGGAGGGACAGAAAAAGTACTTCTTTATATTGATCTTACAAAAGTCACTTACAACATAAGACTAACACTACTCCTTGAACTTGGTCCTAGGCTCCTCTTCACAATGCACCAACTAATCAAATCACAATATGGTTGTTGAATATTAAGGCAAAGGGGGGATATGGAAAGTGGGCAGAGTTTCTATGCTCTCTTGCTTCCCCCTGAAATAGGACCCCAACCCCTTCTTTTATAGGCCAAAGGAGATAGTAATGATTGGGGTGACTGGATGTGGGCAGTAAAATGGTTAAGTAAGGGCCCAAAAACTATAATCCTATGCGAATTTCATTTTTTTGTGACATTTTGTGAGTATACGCGGGCTGTAGTGGTGCAACAAGTGTATGCACACGGTCTGTAGTGGTGCAGCAGGTGTGGACCCTCAAAGCAATGATTTTTAGAAGAGCTTGTTCAGTGATGGCTTGGAAAAGATAGCAAGTTAGATGGCCTAATTCCAGGTGTGCATGTCTGGTTCAATTTAGGTTTATAACACAAATATTAGTGGGCCTCACTACAAAACAGTGAATCAGATAAGAATAGGTCCAAATCCACCTTTGACCGTCAGGAAACCTTGTGTTGTCCTACAATATCGTCCACAATATTCTTGGCTATGGAAAATTTGAATCCCTTTGGTGGGGAGCCTATGTCATCTGTCATTTCCTTACTAAGGGATATTGCATTCCATCTCACCCTAAAGGGGCTACCCTCAAGGACTCGGTCAACAAGTTATACTTGAAGAAATTTTACCCATGTGAATAACCACTTTACCCCAGGTTTTCTTGTTTTCCTAGTTGTTTTTAGCCTTTGTTTTATGGATTTATCTCTTGCACTATCTGAGCCTAATCATGTGTCCTTGTTTTGAACAGATGAATCCTCTGTTCACTTATCACATCATGTACGCAGATGGAGCCAGCCGCTGGACCCAAAATCTCATTTTGGTAGCCTAGGCCATTTACACCCCCGACCATGTGTTACTCCATTCCAGTGGCATATTCCTCATCCCTGCCACCAACAACCATGCCAAATATGCTTCCATCATCAATCTCCTCTATGTGGCTAGTCACCTTCATATTCGTCACCTTATCATTCTCTTAGATTCTCAACTCATCGTCCTCCAACTCAAAAACATGTATCGTGTCCATGATTCATGTCTATATCGCAAGTACCTGCAAGTCAAACTTTTGTTATGAAATTTTGAGTCTATAACATTTACTCATATTTATAGAAACCTCAATCAAATGGCAGATCACATGGAGAATCAAGTAATGGATTGACATTTATCATATTAAACATACACGTCACATTCATCTATCATCAAATAAAAACAAGTACACACACCATATCGTCAAAATATCAGACGCATAAAACATATAAAATGGTCTACTTATTTATAGATCATAGGTGTCAAAATATGTGTTTGATTGTTAAGAACCAAATATCAATATAGCATAGAAAAACCTCAGAAAAAGTACTCAACG
This sequence comes from Picea sitchensis, assembly GCA_010110895.2. Classification (NCBI taxonomy): domain Eukaryota; kingdom Viridiplantae; phylum Streptophyta; class Pinopsida; order Pinales; family Pinaceae; genus Picea; species Picea sitchensis. The sequence continues at coordinate 60,231 of SNQJ01S0033101.1, read as the reverse complement.
CCTTGAAAAAGAGATAATTTCAGATAATAAGCCTCTTCGAGGGGGAAACCTCCTTTTACCCCACTTAAATGTTCAAGTACAAATAATAAGCTCTTCGAGGGGGAACCTCCTCTTTTACCCCATAATTTAAATGTTCAAGTACAAGATGATTCAAAATGAAAATTTATCTTTGGTATACATAGGAGAGACCAGGGAGGTATAATTACAACTACTGGCCTAAGGTCGACATAAATAAAATAATGATTAATAATATAATATGCCCAAATTCATGGGGTTAATGAGCCAATATTAGGATTAACATGCCCCTCCTCTCTTTGAGACAAGTGTGTTGTCTCAACGCTTGAGTAATTCTAGATATTTTTGTATAAAAGACTCATCTTCCTATGTGGAATCTTTCAAATTTCAGTAGTTTCCTCCATTTGAGATACTCTGAAATGGATTCTGTCTCCTCACCGAAAATTCTTGCAGGTCAATGATGGCTTTTAGGCTCCAATATGATTTTTTCCTTCCTCGTCAAGTTCGAACTATATTTCGAATCAGATCTTTGTCACTATAACCTTATTTACATGAAACATGGAAAACTAGGTGTACTAGTGAAGATGCAGCAACTCCAATTTGTATGCCATAGTACCAATATTTTGCAACACCTTATAAGGGCGATTTTGGTGATAATTTATTATCCCTTCTGACTGTTCTCGAGGGACATATGTTTGTATGGTTAGTCTTAAAACACCCCAATCCCCTACTAAAAATTCTTTCACCACGATGTTGATCTGCTTGTTGTTCTCATGCATTTTGTGCCATGGTTAGGCTGTCCTTTACGATTTGGAGAACTTCGTTTGCTGATCCTCGATGTGATCTTCCACTACTTGAACCTTTGTATTTTTATTTTAGAGAATAAGTGATGAAGGAGGGTGGTATCCATAAAGTGCCAAATGGTTACTATTTTTGTTACAAGATGAAAGGAAGTATTATACTCACCATTCTACCAAGGGTAGCCATTTGAACCATTGTTTTGTTTATTAGAGACAAAGCACGAAGGTTGCCTTCCTTTTACATTTGTTCACTATCTCATTTATTCATTGATGTATTGAGGATGATAGGATGAACTATGACCCAATTGAGTACCCAAAAAGAAATTAATTCAGTCCAAAAATGTCTAGTGAAGATGGATCTCTATCACTTACAATACACTCCACAGCCATGTAGCTTTTTTGAACTATCTCCATGAATGTGGTGGAAACCGCATTGAAGCTTTGAAGGGATGGGAGAGTGCACAAAGTGTGTGTACTTGGTTAGTCTATCAACAATCACCATGATGACATCACTCTTTTCCTTCGTAATTTGGTAACTCCCAGGATACCATGGAAACCTCCTCCCAGTGTTAATTTGGGATGGATAATGGTTGTAAAAGACCGTGGTCTGTTTCCACCTTATTTTGTTGGCAAACCAAACATTATGCCACAAGAACCTTTGAACATAAATTTTAAGGCCATCCCAAAAACCTTTCTTGACTCTATTAGTAGGTTTTCAAAAATCCCAAGTGCCCTCCCATCCTCCTACTGGAGAGGTGTGCAATTCCAATAGTACCTTTTGTTTGAGTTGGGAGTTCTTACATAAATATAAGCAATCTTTGTACCATAGTGAATCATTTTTCCATGTAAATGTATTTGATGCACTGGTATCCTGCAACAACCTTTGAATGAGAGTCCACACTTTTTTGTCATTCTTCCATTGATCCCTTGCTTCTATTATCCAATCGGGTTGGATGATTGAGATAACACAGAGAAAGGCCTCAACATCTTCATCCTTTCTTGAGAGTGCATCTACCACAACATTTTGCTTCCCTTTTTTATATATGATTTCAAAATCATAACCCAATATCTTGGTTACCCATTTTTGTTGTTCTTTTGAGGATAGTCTTTGTTCCAAAAAGTATTTAATACTATCATGATTTGTTTTGACCTTGAAGTGCCTACCTATTAGGTAAGGACACTATTTCTTCAATGCATGTAGTATTTCCATCATTTCCTTCTCATAAATGGGTTTGTGTAATTCCTTTCCCTTGAGTGGTCGACTTTCAAAAGCCAAGGGCTTTCCTTATTGCATTAGGATGACACCAATTCCATTTCCTGAGGCATCACATTCCATAATAAAGGTTTTTGTGAAGTCTGGAGTGGTCAAGATAGGAGCTTTACACATCACCTCTTTAAGTTGTTAAAAAGCTTTAGTTTCTACTAGAGTCCATGAAAATTCATCCTTCTTAGTTTGTGTCGTTAAAGGTGTTGCTATTCTTCCATAGTTTCAAACAAACTTGCAGTAGTAACCTATCAAACCCAAAAATCCTCTAATATTCTTCAATGTTTTGGGAATCAGCCAGTCCATCATGGCCTTAATCTTGTTAGGGTCTACGTTGAGACCTTCATGAGATACAATATGACCCAAATACTCTACCTCCTTTACTCCAAAGAAACATTTGGATGGTTTGGAATATAGTTGTTTCTCCTTTAGTAGTTGTCGCACCTTGTCAACATGTCGCACATGATCCTCCTAAGAATTGCTATAGATTAGTATATCATCAAAAAATAACACAACTTTTCAAAGGAAGGGCTTGAAAATGGAATTCATCAACCCTTGGAATGTGGAGGGTGCATTTGTAAGGCCAAAAGGCATGACCAAAAATTCATAATGGCTTTCATGAGTTCGGAATGTTTTTTTTGGGATATCTTCTTCCTTCATTCTAATTTGATGATACCCTGAACAAAGATCCAATTTTGTGAAATAGATTGCTCCATGTAGTTCATCTAACAATTCATCAATGACGGGAATGGGAAACTTATCTTCAATAGTGATCTTGTTGATCTCTCTATAATAGGGACATATATGCCATGAGATATCTTTCTTGAATACCATTACCACTCGTGCACAGTAAGAACTTTGGCTAGTTCTAATAATGCCAGCCTCTAACATTTCTTCAACCATGCACTCAATTTCACTCTTCTAGGCGTAAGGGTATCTGTATGGCCTGATTTTAGGAGGAACACTCCCAGGAATTAGGTGAATTTCATGATCATGATTTCAAGTGGGTGGAAGACCTTTGGGAATATCTTCAAATACTTTGGAATGCTTATCAATAACCCTTTGGAGA
>SNQJ01S0033101.1:4059-55365 GCA_010110895.2 Picea sitchensis | reverse complement strand
GATGTAGCAGCGAAACCCCAAGACCTTGAGCTCTGATACCATATGTTAAGAACCAAATATCAATATAGCATAGAAAAACCTCAGAAAAATTACTCAACGCCTTGAAAAAGAGATAATTTCAGATAATAAGCCTCTTTGAGGGGCCAACCTCCTTTTACCCCACTTGAATGTTCAAGTACAAGATGATTCAAAATGAAAATGTCTCCTTGGTATATATAAGAGACTAGGAGGTATAATTACAACTAATGGCCTAAATCCGACATAAATAAAATAAAATTACTAATATAATATGCCCCAATTAATGGGTAATGAGCCAATATTAGGACTTAACATTGATACATAAAATACAGCATTCCTTAGCTCCACGACTAGGCCTTCTCAATCAAACCGCTAGTCTATACAAAATGGGAGTTCATCAGACTCCTATACATTGTACAAAATTAGGATATGCCTGTGACAGGTCACATGATCATCTAGGGTGAACCTAGCTAGGGTACATCTCCACCAGTCGGGAGATCCCCCACATGGGGCATATCTCTCGCAGGGATCTGCCCAGTCACGACGGTCCCTACTACTATTGCACATCGAATGAGGGATCTCCAATGTGGATCCCCATCAATGCACTTCTCCAGGACTTCCCTCATCCTAAATCCATGGCCACAATTCCTCCGACACCCCGTCTAGTACAACCTTGAACTACTGCCTCAACTCTTCCATCTATTGGTCCTGATCCCCCTCTTTCTCTCTACCCTACCCAGCTACAGGACCCACCATCACTACATGTGATGGACCCACCTTAGGATCATTGTATCAATGACGCCTCCTCAACCGCCTCTCTACAACATGCTCATCCTCTAAGCCCTGAGTTGTGTCAACCTCTCAGTCGTTAGGTCCCACATATGCATATCCAAAAAACCAAATATGTATCAGTACTCAGGCCATACAAGAATATGAAATTGAAGAATATCTAAAGATACAAAAGTACTAAATTCTCACCTTTGTCACTCCACTCCTCACTCGACGACAAGTGCATATCTGGGTGGTACCAAAAATCAATGTTGTGCTACAGAAACTCATAGAAAACCAGTGGGGTCTACCACCAGACCCAATCAAATAGAGTCATAAAGTACTACCCCACACGACCCCCACCCTGATGCAGAAACAACTATCCCCACCTCACTAACTTGGGATCATGCATCCTAGGCGGGTCCAAAATCACCTGCAGGCGTAGAAACACCACCTGTTAAAAAATAAAAGCACATAAAACGTAACCAAAGGTTAACTCACTGCACCTCGTTGCCACATACCTATCTAACTAGGCTAACATACACTCACGCATCACCCGAGCTAGGAAAACATGCGTCCCTCCATTTCCTTATTGAGGATCGCCATCTAAGTGCCTGAGATGTGTTGGGTCCCCAATGACCTATAAACCTGTACAACCATAGTGAAAAAAACCTGCATCTCAAGGGATTCAATAATGACTATACTAACTAAACCGCCACTCATCACCATTTTCCCTAACCAGTAGCAGTTGGCCAGCACCTCCACACTCACCCCTGCTAGGATCCCAAGATGCATTACCAACTCTGCTCCCCGAAAAGGGAGTCTCGTCAGAAAATAGATGTCAATCTCTACTGAGATGAAAATATCCTGCTTCTACACCACAAATACTTGTCGATCAGGGTGCCACATCCACACAATGAATTCATTTAGCACCTCCTATGACCGGATCAATGAACGATCAAATAATTTCAACAACCCAACCTGGGATAGATGCCACTGGATTCAATCAGCCTCCCCCACCATCCCCCATAGAGACTCCCAATCTCTCTCATGCCATTGAACTGAAATCCCCTCACATTCATCTACAACTTGCATCCAATCCAACTAGTCTATATTAGTTTTCGTCATTTAGAACAACTCCACAAACCAACCTAAAGAAAAATACATTTTCTCATGTGACTGTTCCCTGAACATTCATGCACTTCTGCACGATTGTTTCCTTAATAGTCATGCACTTCAACATGACTTTTCGGTTAACAGTCGTGCACATCAGTGTGGTTGTTTTCTTAACAGTCACATGTCTACCATGCAATTGAAACCCAGATAGTCATGCAAATATGTATGATGTTTCATATAATAGATGCACATATGTTCACAACTTTCCTTCCAGCAGCCGCACACATCAGCATGGTTGTTAGTCTGATTTTCATGCCAAACCCCCACCCTAGTTCACACGAATCAAATTCAGATCCCCATGCACATGTGCACACAAGCGGTCGGTATAGTCGTGCACTATATGTAGCTATATTAATTATTTATGTGCACATATGCATGAGAATCTAAACATCCCACTTGTGGTCCTGCTTCCTAAACCCTAAAAATCTTGTATGACCCGTAACCCTCCCAAATCACACCTAACCTGTGAATGAGGTTTTGACGGCTTACCCGACTCTCTCGCTTTCTAAATTTGGGCTCGTCTGCTCTCACAAGGATCACCAATGTATAATATCACAACTCATAGATCCCCATAGCCTCAAGTATAGATGCGGTCACAATGTGGGCCCCATTCCCATATATACACCCTTTTTCAAAACTTTCTCACTTCTGTTTTGGAGCATTCGAGATCCATTTCTTGCACCATCTACACCTTTGGCATCCAAACTCCCTCATTCATAATGGTACTCTTGTTAATCATTTTATTCTGGAGCCCCATGATCCCCTTTTGGTGCCCCAAGTGTAGGTACACATCACCTATTCACATTTCATTATTAAACAACTGTTATATATGTTTTATTTTTAGATACGTTTCATGTCAGGTATTTGGTTTGTATGTGTAGGTCCTCATCAACGAACTCCTTTACACCTTCAGTTATGGGCTCCCTTTGGCCACTTAAGGTATATATTCCAAACTGGCATGAACTTCTGCCCTCTTCTCACAGTTGTAATCTCCAATCATACCCTGTAACATTTATTCTTAGGATCCCCACACCCGGATCTATAGTACCATCACCTCCATTCCCTTCTGGTAGTCTCAAATAATAGAATTCTTACCTCCATGAGTTTTCCCACATACATTTACCCCTTGACATATTGACACTCATTATGTTCTATACATTAGGATCAGGAGTCTTGGTAGTGTTACACCCCAGAGTAAGAACCTCATACTTCTTCCTCATCATCATGCTAACCACCCCATTATGGACCCCCACATCATGTTCTTGGTTACATTAGATGCACCTCTGCATCATCATTTACCCTCCAATCCATTCATCACTCCTTTCCCACCTACAAGAATACCCTCCATTCATATAACCAGTACATAAACTATCCAATGGGCCCCCCACCCTCCACTAGTCTTTACTTATTCCCTCACCAGACCAAGACATACTTCACAGGGGAACCTATTTCTGTACATGTACTTTGTTGGATTTACTATTCTATGCATAGGTTGTAATACCCAAGTTTGGTTTTACCTATGACCAACAAACCCGCTAGACACCAGCCTTTTCGACATCACTTGCTTATGCATATGAAGTCTAACTTGAGGTATCTATTGGGACTGGAAGAACCATGTTTCTGTAGTAGTACGGGAAAGGGGGACAGATGACTGATTCATTCTTCCTTCTTATACTTATATGGGATATTGAGCTCTAATTAGTATTACTTTCTATGATTCAAATTCCTCTTCTTAGCATATTCTCGATTATTGTAGAGATTATTCACAGTCAGAGTCATGAATATTATGCCATAATTAATCCATAAACTAATTCTAGTCTACGAAGCATAACAACATAATTCATAAGCAAACATAGACAAGTAGATGCCACAAGACACAATATCATCTCTAAACTCTCTCTTTATTCATGTTTCGTCATACCAACTAATTATTACATTCATGACTCACGCATAATCTTTCTGGCTCCTTCTTATCTCCCACCCTGTTACATATTTATACCCCAAAATCTAGGGCTTAAAACCCTAGTCTATTTATCCCAAAAAAATCCCATTACAATGCATGGCCATCTCAGTTAACTAGTTGTTCTATTGTTTCCTTATACTTTTTTATCTTCATGCATCTTTTATGTTGTTCTTCTATTTCTAGAATGTCATGATGTCATCCTTCTTTCATGATTTATTCTCTCACTCTCTTTATTTATTCTTATGTTTGTGCATTGTCTTCCTTCTGTGTGCTTTATTCCTTCTATGCACTTTCTTCCTTCTATGCACTTTCTTCCTTATGCACACTTTCATGTGGAATGTGTCTTATTTTCATGCTACTTTCCTTATACTTAGGATTTTCTCCCAACATTGCATCCAAAATTTCCTGTCCAACAGGCCCCTAACACTCACCTATGGCTCGTCCCAAGAAACTCAGGCATGTTTCATGTTCTTCCATGTTGAAATGAAGAGTTGAGAGGTAGCCTTAGTGACCTCCACCTCTATGAAAACTACAGCCTCTGTTGCTGCTATCTCTTCTATGGCTTGTGGGGTCAAGTCTGTGAGTTTTTTCTTACCTCCACTGCAGATTTTTTGAGCTTTCCTTGTAAAGTGGCCAATTCTCCAATGATCCTTACTTATTCTTCCTACCTTGGTCCTAGTCACTACTGAAGGATCTTTTGTTGGTCCCTCAGTCTCTCCACTTCTACATATTCCTATCCCTGAGCCAAAATGGCTACTATACACTCTACTGGTGGGAATGTAGTCACTTTTTCTAGTGCCTCGTGTGCCTGTTCTTGCACTTCTTGCATCTTGGCCTCTATGGCCTTCATTTCCAAGTCTCCCATGAGCTCTTCCCACACATGCGCTCTCTCCTCGAAAATTTTTGCGCATCCATCTTTGAATTTCTTAATCTTGGAAATTATTGTCATTTTCATTCTCATCCTACCTTTTAACACCTATGATGATGTTTTGGGTATGGTCCTTAGTTGTAAATCCTGAATCTTCTCCCTGAATCCCTTCATGACATCACAAATTTTTGACAAATGTTACTGCATAGTGGCCTTTATGACCAAGGGAACTTCTGGAACTTCCTTGTATAATTTTTAGACAACCGCTTGCGTCTTCTACACCATGGCTTCAACTTATTCCTTCTCTTGTAGTGCTTGCATGGCCCTTTCCTCAATTGCCTCTTTATTCTTCAAAACTTCATCTATTCGAACTTCAATACCCTTCTTTTGTTGAAGTTCCATATCATATTGTGTTTTCACTTGGGCTCTCTTGGCCCTTATTCTTTCCAAGTCTTGGTTCACTGTGTCTCCTCTGTTCCTTATTTCTTGCACCATTTATTCTTGCAATTCCTATAATATTTGTATGAGAAATTTTGATATGATGATATTAAGTTGGCCCAACGCTTGTATTTGTCCCTATAATTCGTCCACTAGAAACTTTAGCGCATCTGCCTCAATCTGTATGGTTCTATGTTTCCATGTTAGCTGTGTTAGGGATGGTTGTGTGTTGTCCACTTATTTCCTTGGTATTGTGGATGGTTATTCCCCTGATCTATGGTGTTTCACAATGCATGTTGTTTCTAGGAGTTGTTGAAGTATGACTAGTTGATCTTGGACCTTCTGCTATTGGTCCTCGTGCTTCTTTGTTGCTTCCTCCCATAATTCCTTTGTAGAATATTGTATGTGGTAAACAATACTATCCATATCATCATTGATTAATATATAAAATGGGGTCTTCCTTTGCTCCTTCTATTTATTTTGTGCCCCTTCTATATGTTCTATCCCCTTATCATTTCTTTTGATTCCTGCGTCAGGGACTGTAGATTGGCCAGGAATATTTCCTGCCCCATTCGTCTGATCATGTTCTTCCTCACTTTTTTATTGGTATTCTTCCTCTTCTGATGGCCCTGGATTGTTTGTTGTAATCATTCAATCGTCCTCCCAGTCAATGATTATTAATTTCATGTCTTCTATTGTCAATCGGTAACTGGTCGGAAACCATTTCCGTGCATGATCCTTTTTTTCTTGCACATACATATGGTGCATGCCATCTCTGAATCATGTGATATCCTTGAATGTGAAGATTACTTCCTTGGACAAGCGCAATGTAGTCTCAACTACATTAGTAATGAGCTACAAATAGGTATAAAAAGTGGCATTGTTGTCATTATGTTGTCTCTTTATTTTTGTGTGACACAAGTTGGCATACCTAGAAGCCAAAGGGATACGACCCGAAGTACAAATGCACTGGTAATACATAGGCTCTTGCCACCTGACCAACACAATGAGGATCAAAAACCATGCATAGTGAAATTCAATGCCCTTCTCCTAGACCTCCATGCAATCTTGTAAAAAATTGTCGACTAAAAATGTCGCCCAGTTCATCTGAACTCCTTCCTTACATTTCTCTGCTGCTGAAATTATTGTTGTTGGTACTTCGTCTCAACAACATTTGCACAAAAAATTGTCGATCGAAACCTAAATTGCAAGCCTAACATCCTTTTCACTGATTCTCTTCACATCCATACTCCTCTTTCCTCTGAATGTTTCAAATTTTTCTTTCATGGCTTTAGAGAGGGCTCTCTCTCCCATTTTGTGTAACAATAATATTGGGTCTTCTCCTTCTTTGCCCAAACTTGTGATATGTGAAATTAGTGCAGTATCAATTGATACTAGGGGATTGATCTAGAGTGTCCCCTCATGAATGCATCTAAGTAACACCTTTACATAGGCATTCATTTTCGTACGTCATCCAAAATGTGGTATTTTAAGCAAGTTCAGTATCCCTGCTTTTTCTAAGCCCAACGCCCAATCCTATGGCTCTACCAAAATTTCTCTTGTTCCGGTGGCAATCTTTGTGCATAAACACTGATCCCTGGCCAACTCAGGGAATTTCTATGTATCGCTGATATTGTGGTCCATAAACTTTAGGTTGGAAACCTTCCCAATCATTTCTTCCTCACTATTGATGCCGACCAAAACTGGTGCTATAGGAAATGGATACTTTTCATTTACTGGTACATTTAGTGGTGGTGTATCATCCTTCCTTGAGGATAAATAGTCTCTGTGAAAAAATTATGGTGGCGCTGGATTTGAATTTTCAATTACCTCCTCGACCTCAACATCAACTATTGGTCATTTCATTTTTTTCTTTGTTGCAGAGAATGACCCTCCAACTCTTGGTAGAGCCATTCTACCTATATGATGGACTCTTGGACAAGATTGGTATGTCTATGTAGGTCATTTTAACTTGGCTCTGTTAGTTCGGCTCTGTTCACTCCCACTTGCATGTAACAATGACTTAAATTTTACTGACCTCTTATTATTTTTCTACTTTCATTCCAAGTATACCTGTCTCATATTTCCTTAACTTCCTTTTCCAATCCATCGTCACAATTGGTGACTTGGTAACTAAATTCTCCTTTATTTCCAAATTTGTCTTATGATTTTCCTCTCGTACTTTTATCTATTCATGATTTCCTGTGGATTTTCCTATTTAAGACTTATATGGTTCTTTTATGACCTGTCACGCCTGCCACCTAACTATCATTTACATTCCTTGTTTCTTTTAACATTCTTGTCGCTACCGACCTGCACATTGGTTCTTTGTTATTTCAGTTGTATACTTCACAGTAGGTCGCGTTCGTGTCTTGTCTTCTAACTTGACATAGTGTTGTTTTCGTTTGTAATGATCAGTCTAGATGCGCAAGTTATGACACCTTGGTACTCAAACACTCTTTGTATTTTTCCTATATCTACTTTTTATTTGTTGTATTTCCTTTTTCTACTTTTTATTTGGTTTTTCTTGTTTTTCTTGTTACTATGGTACAATTACTATAACACAGGGGTTTTGGCATAGCCCAGATTACTGTGTAGAATCTCGAATGTCTCTATAGAGTTTCATCTAACTCCCATTCACCATTCCTTCCAATATTTTTCTATCCAATGTTTCCAACCATGCAACACCCATATCGGTTATTTGATGGATCACATAGGGTCCCAACCAATACATGTGAAACTTCCCTGGATGTTGCATATACTTGTTGTCATAGAGTAGTACCTAATCACCAACTTGAAATTTATTTGGTTTAATGTTTCGATCATGCCAGGCCTTCTCTCTATCTTTCTGAACCCACTGATGGAATCCTGCAATATCCCAGTCCTCCTCAAACTATACTAAATATGCCAATATATCCTCTATTTTGCCAATATTCAAGAGCTAAGTTATTGTTTCAATGTGCAAGTTAGGTAGAATGAGCTCTATTTTAATCACTACTTCCTATCCATAGACCAACCAGAAAGGTGTATTCTCTATCAACTTATTACTTGTAGTTTTCTAATCCCATTGTAATATAGGGATTAGTAAGTCCCAATCATCTCTCCCTACATTGTAGATCATTGTCAAATCATTCTCCAAGATCTTATTTAAAGCTTCCACCGTGCCATTGTCTTGCGGGTGATATGGTGTACTCTTTTGATGATGAATTTGAAACTTCCTAGTCAATGTTGCAATTTTTTTGTTCAAAAAGTGTGTACCTTGATCACTAAGTAATATGTGTGGACATCCAAACCTTGTGACTACATTATTGATTAGAAACCATGCAAAAATATCAACAATACAATCGGTAACTGGTGTTTCTTTAACCCACTTGGTCAAGTACTTTGTCACAGTGATGATGTATATTTCCCTTGATCTTATTTATTGTGGATTGATCGGTCCTACAGGGTCAATGGCCCACTTATAAAATGCGTGCAATGTAACCTATGGATTTAACAACATTTCATCTCTCCTATAGGGTTTTCCCACTCTTTGAAATACATCACAAGATTGACAATATTCTTTTGCATCAAATCCCTGTGCATAAAATATTTTTTATCATTGTTCTTCCTGTGTAATCTCCTCCAACAACGCCATCATGTGATTCTTCAAGTGTAACCAAAATTTCATGTTCTATTACACAATGTCTCAATATTCCATCTGCACCTAGCTTATATAAGTTCCCTACAATCAACTGATAATCTGTTTCTTTCAGCACCAATTTCTTCTTCTGCACAACTGTCATTCAAGAGGGGGTCATTCCTGTACATAGAAACTCTACAATGTTTGAGAAGTAATCATCCACCATCCTTACTAAAAATAATTTCACATCTGGGAAACTATCATCTAAATTACTTGCATCCTCTCCTGTCAATATGCGTGAGAGATGATTTGGTCCTGCATTCAGCTTCCCTAGTTTTACGATGACCTCAAATTAATATTATTGAAATAATAAGATCCATGTACATAGCCTTCCTCCTAATATGGGCTTGTTGACTAAGTACTTTAATGCATAATGGTCTATATACATCTTGAAGTGGGACCCCAGTAAGTAGTGCCTAAAATTTTGTAGCCCATAGACCATTTCCAATCCTTTTTCATTCTCTAATGATATAATTCATTTCGGATATAGACAACTTCCTACTTGCAAACACGATTGGACGATCGATGTGCCCTTCTCCTAGTTTTGATAGCACTGTGCCTGATGTTATGGATGATACATATACATGTACATGGAACTCCTTGTTCCACTCTAGAAAGATCAAAATTGGTGTGGTTACCAATTTTTGTTTCAACATGTCCAACCCCTTATGGAAATCCTCATTCCATTGAAACTTGGCCTCCTTCTTCAATAACTTTTTCGTTGGTGTTGTAATCTGCACATATCCTTTGATAAATTTCTTGTAATAACCTATATGACCCAATGCTTCTCTCAACTGTCTGATTGATGTCAGTGGTTCCAACTCCATAATTAGTACAATCTTAGTTGAATCAGGAAGTAGTCCTTGTTTGTATACTACATGTCGTAGTAGAATTCCAAATGGCGTGCAAAAGATACACTTCTTTAAGTTCAATGAAATATGAAATTGTATGCATCGATGTAACATGAGTTGAAGAACTTCTATATGATCCTACAGTAAAATGAACATCTTCCAATCATCCAAGTAAAATTCCAAGAATTTATGGATGAACTCCTTGAATGCTACGACTACTACTTTAGAAAACATCGTAGAGGCATTCTTCAATCCAAATGGCATAACCTTATAATGATAACTTCCCCATTTCATCGTAAAAGTGGTTTTGTGTCTATCCTCCTATGCGATTCTTATCTGATCTTACCTAGAGAATACATATGTAAAATAATAAGTTTCCTGACCTCCTATGTTTTTCAGTACTTCATCCATGAATGGTGTTGGGAGTGGATCATGTAAGCATGGGCCATTCAATTTCCTTAGATCCATGCAGATCCTAATTCCTCCTGTCTTCTTGTCTTGCACCACCATTGGGTTAATCCACTTGGATTCTTCTACTGGTTCAATGATTCCTGCATCTAGAATCCTATCTATTTCATCCTTGACCTTCTCCTTGTACCTCAGGTTTAACCTGTAAGGTTTCTGTCATATTGTCTTAGCTCCAGGTTTTAGGGGGTTCTTCATCTCACCTAAGTCTCATGCTCTGCCATTCATATTTGAAAATTTTGTTGGGAATAAATCATGATATTCTCATAATAAGTTTGCAACCTTCTCAATTGTCTTATCGTTCCAATAATCTCTTATATGTGCAAACTTAGGATTCTTCATTGTCCTAATGTTGACCTTCTTCATATTTATCAACTATGTGTATGTGGCAGATGAAAGATATATCCCTTCTACTAATTGCTCTCCTTCTAGATTAGGTATTTCTACATTCATGGGATCATCTTCCTCGTACTCTTCCTTTGTTACATTATAACATTCCAATAGCTTATGGAAATTCATCTTATCTTTCTGCGCACTACATACGTGTACTAATTCCATCATCTCTACCTCTGAGAAGATATTTGTTCAAATTTATTGTAGTGCTACATATATATATGGAGATTCATGTTCAAATGTGAATTTGATTTTGAATATCTGGGCCAATTCTTCCCATCTTGCAGTCCCCTTGGGAATCTCCAATTCTAAATACCAATTCTTTGAGATTGTGTCCAAAGTGTGTATGAATCTATGTGTCCAGTCGATCTATGATATTGAGCGCCATAAATCCCTACATTTTTCCATGTGACCCACCAGGTCACTCTTTCCTATGTATTTCTGTGCAATTTCTTCTTCCTCAAGGCTAAAGTGTACCTTCATTAGTCTATTGCACTATGACCAGTCTTTCATTCCCTTTCTGTGTGAAGCCCACCATATAGTTGGATTCTCCTTTAAGAAAACATACAGTGCCAATAGCCTCTGCTTTTTAGGTACCCATAACTCAAATGATTTTATAAACATGCCAATATAAGTCAGTCCATCATACCTAGGTAGGTCACATAGCTCCATTCCAATCCAGTGCAAGGATCGATTTATATGTTCACATTGTCTAGTTGACACTTCATTCATCCTCTACTGCCAATTCTCTAGACCTACTTATGAATCTGATGCACTTGAACTGATACTTCTTCAACTCAATGCACCGTTCATTTTTGGGTCCACATAATCCTCCATATGCATAGTCATATTGTATAAGTTGTCAATGTCATTCCCTCTTGTTGGATCTTTGTATCTCTTTCCTTATGATGGGTCCAAAGGTGCAGTAAATTTTATATCCCCAACATTGAATATCATCTCCCTCCTTTTCAAGTTAATGATGGCTTGGTTATCAAAATCCATTTCCAGTCCCATCAGTGCTGGATATGGTTTATTGTCATCTACTATCTCAATAACTTCAAAGTAGGCCATGTTGCACACCCCATCTATGTTCAAAGGTACCCATGCCAGTCATTCAATCAAAACTATATTATGTTAATTCACTATCCTTCACTCGACAAGGGACCATAATATCTTTGGTTCACCCATCATCTCCCATGTCTCCTTAGGTAGCACATTTACATCATACCCTAAGTCCAAGATAACATTATCCACATCATACTATCCAATATGGGCATTGAACATGAATTCTCTATTGGTTCTCTTCTTGCATAGTACCTGGTTTACCATTCTTTGCATGACAGGGGGTTGTCTTCCTTTTATGTAGTGATCAATCACATCATATAATGTACTTAGAATATTTATATATTTCATTAGTTCTACACAACTTATTAATAAAAAATTTAATGTACTTACCTGCGCCATTGGATTCTCTGGCACAAATTGATCTTTTATCGAAGGAAATGATGATGTTGATGCTCCCCCATGTTTTCCAAATATTTATTTTCTAGATCTTTGATATGCCTCTTTCTCCTGTCATGGATCAAATGGTGGTATAGGCTTGTTGAGCACTCGACACACCGTAAA
This sequence comes from Picea sitchensis, assembly GCA_010110895.2. Taxonomy (NCBI): domain Eukaryota; kingdom Viridiplantae; phylum Streptophyta; class Pinopsida; order Pinales; family Pinaceae; genus Picea; species Picea sitchensis. Next base: position 43,117 of record SNQJ01S0033101.1, on the reverse strand, counting down.
AAGACTTTATCAAATTTTTTACTTTTTGGGTACCACATGATCTTCTGTACTGTCTGATTTGATTTCATTTTGGGAAATGTTTTGTCTTTTCTTATTTTCTTGACTCTCATTGCCTATTCAGGTTTTCTTGAACTTATGAAACCCCATGACTAAAAATACCTTAAAACTTGAATGGAGAATCAAAAATCAAACACTCCACCCAAGGCACTCAAGTTCGACATCAGAAGGAATTCAAAGAAGAAAAAGGATCCACCTAGAAAACTAAAGTCGCCAAACGCTTATCTTCATCGACATTGGCAGAAGGAAGTGTTGGTTTGCATTAAGTTTTTGGCATAACGATATCACCAATAGCTGATGCCCAACGTACTTTATCAGAATTAGGGAAAACCCAGAAGAATCACAACAAACATTTTGACCGTGATAAAATTTATCCTCGATTGCCGATCCCTAATGTGTTTTCGACATCGGGAATTTTTCAAGATAGTCAATTCGAAAAAATGATTTGATAGGTTTATCGTCGATCGCTGATCCTCGACACTTATTTTTGGCATCGAAAATATAAGGTTGGTTCTAGAACAAATAACTTAAGGAAAGTCCTGACTCTAATTAATACAAGTGAATTAAGTCACTGGTCTCCAATGCCACATGTATTTACCAGGTAAGAGGGTCATATGGTCTAGTTCTATCCCGAGTCAGAGTCACACCTCTAAGTCAGCCTTGTCATGTCAGCATTATAAGTTGATATCGATCGGTGTTAGAGATTTTATTTTTTAGGAGGATATCAATGAAAACGCTCATAGAACAACCCCAATCCCCTATCCAACCACTATAAGAGTGACACAACAAGACGTTTTAGCATTAGATACGATTGGATTTTGAGCATTTAAGGAGCTAATTAATACCCGATACTGCATTATTTTCTACCACGTGTGCCAATCAAAATACCCTTTCAAAATCATTGATAGACCACATCACCACCCGTGCCTCTGTCATCAACCCACGATGAATTTAAGTTCTAGAGATTCAATGGAAAATTTATTGAAAAATCCCTCATAACCCGAATTGAATGGTTGATGCGACATGGTAAGATATTTCTATTTAAAATCTCTTGAGTTGTTGTGAATGAAGTAATTCTGGATGTAAGGAAATTCCAGAGCATCTGAAGGAGAAATATGAGAAAATTGAAGGCTACATCAACCCTGTGAGTATCAAAATAACCAGGTTTTAGGAAGCTTCATAGGTATGTATCCAAGTTTGTAAATTCATTGGCTATAATTTATATGTGTTTATCCATTTTTTTACAGACTTGTTGAAATTGTATTTAAGTTGCAGGAATGATGCCACCGAGAAAGCCAACCATGAGATTCTCTCCAAGAGAACCAAATATAAAATGACCAGAGACGAGCAAAGAGTCTTCTCCAGGGGTCTTAAGGTAGTTGGAGTACATATCTAGGCTAGAGCTTGTCGTCAAGACAACAATGAAGAAAGTTTTCATACAACTTCTGACCTTTGGCCATATAGAGGAAAGCATTGGGTCCAATATGGCACTCCCACATTCGGGGGATCTCTTTAATAGGATCACCTGAGAAGAATACCTAGAATATGTCCCACACAATGATCCGAACATAAGGATGCTCGACGACCAGGTGTTCCTGAACATCTGACGGTCATATCTACACATGGTGATAATAATAACCCCCATTTTCCCTTGCATAGAGGTCCTGAGGTGGCTCAACAACCACAAAGACACACAAAAATGTTTAATCAATGATGAAAATGGTAGGTGTGTCAGAGTTTTCCTCCCGAGAGAGGTCCATAAATACTACAAGCTCAAGGACCCGGAGGAGTGGCTCAACACAAACTTTGTGGTGAAATTCTATGAAAACCATGAAACCAACCAATTGATGGTCTCATGGTGGAGGCAGGATAAGAAGTTTACCAACCAGAGCACTAACTGGTATAGGACGGTTAACTTAAGGGAGCCATATGTCTATTTGATGTCTCTCATCTGTCAGTTATATGGAGAGAAATATTTCTTCAAGTTTTCAAAAGCATGGATTTATTTGGCATACACAGTCACAATCGTCAGGTGCAACCTCTACTGGGGAGAAATAATCTCCAAGAAACTAAGCACCTATGTGCAGGAGGCTCAGATGCCAAAGGAAGGGGAAGCACCAAATTTTTACATGGATTCATACATGCTTGATGTCATGTGTGCCAGGAACATCTTCATCGACATGAATCTAAGATGGCATGTTGTAGAGCTCCCGGTCCACATCTACTTCAACGTGCTATGGGAAAATAGGTATCAGAAATTTTACTCCCTCATCTACGATGAATTCATCTCCCAAATTCATTTTATTCTTTTTAAGAAAGAGCACCCAAGGCTATCGGCAGTAGCCAAGAAAATGATATCCAAGGTAGGCCATTGGTACCTAGATGAGCATGACACCTACATCAGGGTGTTTGGGGCCACCATAGCACCACATATCCTACCATCTCATGTCCCATACCAGCTCTTCATAGGAGAGATGTGCTATTAGACCATCTTGCAAGGCTACAATGCCACCCTAGTCAAAGACAAGAAATGAGCTTTCATAACCTACGATTTCCATGTAGGATTCTATTTGGTAAAAGAAACCTCTCAAGACAAAAAAGAAGGGTTGAGCCAGCTTGAATTTAGGTTCCCTACAGGTTGATTCCACAAGCATGATCCTAAAGGTGTGGTCCTCAAGCATGCGTCACAAGTGTCATCCTGTTGGCCATATGCCCAAAATAAATTTGAGGACGAATTATTTACAGAGAATGCCAAGGATTGGGATGAGGTGGTGTAAAGGATGGTTGACCCGAAAATGACCTGGTTCAAGACCATGAGCATAGATAAACAAGAGGAAACAATATAACAGTCATCTCAAGAGGCCCTCAGAGCAAGGGAAGATATCAGAGCGGTAGAGGCAACAGAGGTGCAGAACAAAGGATTTTCTTTGACACCAAAGGCATAGTCAAGGGGATTTCTCCTAATTGAATAGGAACAAAGAGTAATCGATCAACTGCAGAATGATCCATACCTCATAGAGATGACCAGGGTTCCTGCCGACAACCCAATCGAAAGTTGGGAAGGACCAAGCGACCTAGAGCCGATGCAAATTGGAGAAACCATAGGGTTAGATAACCCAAAAGTTTCAACGCCACATGTTGGGTCACCAGAGGGAATTTTGGCTTAGCCTGAGATAGCAAGGACATCAGGGAGAGAAAGTGCACCAAACCCTCTATGTGAGTTAATAACGATCTATGATGATGAGGAGAGTTCAGATGTTTCCCTGGTGACTCCAGTACAGATCACAGAAGAAAAGGAACCCGAGAAAGCATCTTCCCCAACTCCCGATGCTCAAATTCAAATTGATCCACAGAGTTACCAGGAGGTTGAAAGTGTCTTAGACACTAAGCTACTCAATTCCTCAGGGACCCAAGTAGACAGCCCGAAGGATGAGCTAGCGTCGGGCGAACAACAAGAAGAGATTCCACAATAGGAGATCGACATCTCAACAACCAATTATAATGTAAGTACCAAGCCTACCCTTGATGCATCAATTTTGGCCGATAATTTACCTCCCGATAAGCGACAAACAAAGGATGAACTTTCAGAACACAGAGAGGAGGTTCAATAACCTGGTCTTGAATAGGTATACACCGTCGGGAGTATGGGAAACACACTTACTTGGGGAGAGTAGAAAATCCCCGAACCCGTGGATGAGGTCACTGATATACAAGCAATCACTTATGACCAAAAGATGAAAGACATCATGAAAAGAACCACCAAGAAGAGGATTCTTACTCTAGATAGATCCATCCTCATCACCAGAGAGGAAAAATTGAGCATGGAGCATGCCAAGATGTCCGAGCTTATCGATGCAGGGATGGAAATCACATATGCCACTCTATATAGAGAAAGTAAGGTTTAAGAGGAGTTGGACGCTTCAATGAAGGATTTGGAGCATCTGTTGCACTTGAAAAAATATTATCAGGACTCCACATAGGCAATGGTATTATTAAGAAGCAAATTTCAGGATGCCTACAGTAAATTCACAAATGAGCAGCACCTTTTCACTACCATGGATAGCCAATTTTCAAGAAGACACCATCATGGTGTTGGAGACGTGCAAATATATGGAAATATGGTATGATAAATCACACCAGGCAGTGGAAATGATCGATTACATCAGCGTGGTTCAATAGGGCCGAGAGATCAAAGAGCATGGCATTCAGGTACTAAGGGACAATAGCATTGACCGCATAAAGAAATTGGTCGAATACTGGGCAAAAATGGCCCAAGAACCTCATCAGGAAATCCAAGAGAAATGGATTGAGTGTGAAAGGAGCTGGACCAAGATCAATCGGGCGATGAGAGACATCAACATTCCAGAATTTAGCACACCTAATGACTTTGTCGACTTGCATGACATAGTCAAACTACATACTGAAAAAGACTCATCATGGATTATGGAGATAGGAAAGGTGGTGAACATGGAACCAAGTCAAGTACACCAGTTCATGGAAAAACTGATCAAGGATCAGACAGTGTTACAACAAGTAAGTGCTAAAGTGGTCAAATATTGGGCACGAACAGTGGAGATAAAGGAGATCCTTTTGGCCCCAATGGACCAACACAAATTCCCATATGCCAACACATGTGAGGAACTCTTCATAAAATGGTCAAAGTATAAGAAGAGTCATCCAATCAATTAAAACCATTTGATGACTCTTAGAAGGCTGAGAGATGAAAGTGCCATGTGGCGATGCTTTGTTTTACTTAGCTTGCACTTTTGATAGTTATTTTTAGTTAATTATATGTTATAAATAAGAGGATCGACCTATTAGAAGGGATTGATGGTTTTTGCAAACACCCTAATTTTTGTATTTGTAAAGAACTATTTCGGAGCTACCTTAATTGAGAAGTATTGTTTAGGACCAGAGACAATTTTATGTTCATTTTTCATCAAAAGCATGTGTGATTGGATCTAAGGAATAATTATTTATGACTTTATCTCATGAATGGATGTTGTAACGCATAATAGCCTCTGAATCTGTTGATAAGTTATATGATTCAATGTTTTATAGTTCATGTCTCTAATGATGGAAAGTAAATCATTGTGCTAATGTGTGATGAATGATTAGAGATAAGGGAATTATTTTTCTTGCCATCGTTTATTACATGTATATTTTCTTCTAATAATTGTATCTCATTCAATGATTGGAACACTAGCAGGTTAATGTATTAGTACTAGGCTTGTCATAGGTTTAAGAATCATTTTTTGCATGATTGAGAACGAGGGTTATCCCAGGCTCAGCCTTCCTCAGTAATTAAGATTTTTCCCCTTTATTACCTAACTAGTTTATACCATCATTTATCTTGTATCAGTCCCACTTACAAGAGAAAATACAAAAGAGAACGTTTGAACTGAAGGAGGAGCTTTCACAAGAATACATCCCATCAATCCCTATGTAAATCCCATTGATTAATTGGTCAGATTGCAAGATCTAGAGAACCATTCCACCATTAAATGTTGCAGTGTCTAATTGGGCCTCAATAGAGGGTTTGGTTCCTACTGTTGAGTTAAATGGATTTAGGACCCCTCAAAAGAATTGGCGCGAGAAGGAGGGCTTGAAGAATGAATGGATAATAATATTTTTGACATAATATTTCACACAGACTGTAGATTCAAAACAACCCACATGCATGGCTAGTCATTCTCAATACAACCCACACACACTGAGTACTCTTGAAATGAGTAACTCACCCCAACAAGAGGAAGAAAAATTATTCCATGAAATACCTTACGCTCTTCCCCATGTGGAATTGAACTAGTTCATAAGAATCACAAGAGCTTATGCCTGAAAAATCGGAGCACTACCCTTATCTTTGTTACTTCCTCGAAGAAAATAAGTAAGCATACCAGTGGTTAACACTCCTGACTAGTTTTTTTTTCACACAGTAGAAGACCTAATAGATTTATCCCTCACTGCAATCGAACATATTCTTAATATAATCCCTGAAACACCAGCCGATAACTGCTCCGAGCCTGACAATTTTTTTGATGAGGAAGGGTTTAACTCAGAACGCTCAGTTTTGGGATTGGATGAGATGGAAGATAACAATGATCATAATGAGGAAAGGGAAAACCCACCTCAGAATAATCAACCTTGGTTGGCCGGAGATGCTCTATCCATCCCTGGACAAGTACATAACCTTCCCCGACATCCAGAAAAGTTACTCCATAAATTTGACCATGAAACCTCAGGATTGCCTGAAGACCATATCAAAAAATTCATACTAGATATTAGACTGATGAATGTCCAAAATGAAGACGTAGTATGCAATTTATTCCCCTATACTTTTGAGAACTCAACCTCCACGTGGTATTTTAACCTACTTGTAGGGTCCATAACTAGTTGGATGAATTTTCAAAAGGATTTTCTGGATAAATTTGTAGAAGAAACCACTATAGGATCTTTGATGGCTGAGTTGTTTTCCACCACCATGAGTTCAAAGGAGAAGGTTAAAGACTTAAATCAAAGGTTCACCACTATATTAAACAAATTCCAACCCAAAGCTAAACCCACTCAGGAGTTTCAAATCGAGGTATGCACTAATGCTCTCCCAGCTTCTATTTCCATGTTTGTGAAGAGGGATGCCAAATCAACCTTAGCTAAGAATTTTGAAGAAGACAAAATGATAGAGTTCCAAATGAAGGGATGTAAACAGGGCCAGTTCTCATTAGTAAAGAAGGAAGTTCAACCTCCTCCCGGGAGAGGACTCCTGTTAACAAGACTTCGAGGGAAAAAAACAGAACAAGGTCCTAAAAAAGGAAGTGGAGACATAGAATACCTATAGCGCATGGTTAAGAAGTTGTCAAATGAAATCATAAACATGAAAAGAAGTGCAGGGGAGGGAAACCAAGGCCAGAGGACCTATAAACCCTTTTTTAAAAGAAATCCACCGTTTAAAACAATTGAACCTCCCCCATCCAACTTAAACATTGATATGGGAAATGTAGCGTATGACTCTTTCTGTACCTACCACCAAGAGAAACACTTTGAAAGAGACTACCCACAATGGGTGCATGCCATGAATTTGATGGCCAATTGATTTCTAGATGAGGTTTCCCTAACCAAACAATCAAGTGGATCGACTATGAATATTGTTGATGAGGAAGAAGTTGATCCACTAAAAGAAACAACCATGTTGATATCAGACCCTGACCTACCAATTCCTTCCGATGACCTATTTGAGGTTCAAGAACCACCCGTAGAGGTCTTGGATATGAAAACATGAAGTAGGGGTCATCATGTATCAAACGATCTTACTACTTCCCACAATTAGAGAGGAAAACCAGTGTCCAATCACCCAAAGGAACCTTTTGTCCCTCGATGAAATCCTATAAACATCCATACACGAGAATCGACCAATCCAGACTACAACATAGTAGAATATTTGAAAAAGTTGAAGGCAAATATATCGGTCATGGACATATGTAGAATCCCTTAGCAAAAGGACTTTCTATTACAAGCATTGAGGTCATTAGAAAATACTACAACAAACACTGACCAAGGAGAAAATCCATCCCTCTCAGATCTAAGAAATAAACCAATTGTGAACGTATTCTCTGAAGATAAGAAGGGAAATCCTTTTTTCCCACCATTCCTTTCAACATTTGAATTCTTCAACATAAACCTCCATAACTTTTTGGTTGACTCAAGAACATCCTTTAATGTTATGCCATTATCTATATGAAAGAAATTAAATTTAGTCCCTCTCAAAAGTTATAAACATGTGATACAACTAGACATAACTTAGGTAAAGGTTATGGGAGAACTCAAAGATGTAATGATCAGGATGGCGACTCACCCTAAGTTTGTTCAAGTAATTGACATCATTCTAGTAGATATCCCAAAATCTTATGGATTGCTACTAAGCTGATATTGGTCTGAGAAGATAAATAGATACTTTAGTACATACTGGGCTCACCTTTGGCTTCCATTAAAGGGACACATGAATATGATCAGGATCGATAGGGAAAGATATCTAAAACATATTGTCACCGACCTAGAAACCCTTAATGAACCCTCATCGATAGATTTTTGCATACTAGGCAATTATTCATGTGACTTCAATTTCAGGAATTTCTCCACCCTCTCATGTGATGTTCCTCTTACTCAAAACTTCAAAATGATTTTTTAAGAAAAATTGCCAACGACGGTGGAGGAAACCCTCTTCTATCAGGTACCTATGGTAAAAATCATGGAACAAATAGGAGGAAAGGAGGAAAGTGGTAGGAAAAGGAAAACTGGTGATTTTTGGTCACAATTTTGGACCTTATACTTCGATGGATCTAAATTGAAAGAAGGGTTAGGGATAGGGTGCATCCTCATTTATCCAAAGGGTAAATGAAATTTCTTGTCCTGAAGACTAGAATTTGAATGCATGAACAACATTGTCAAGTATGAAGCTCTAGCACAAGGGCTAAAGAAATCCATAGACTTAAATGTTAAAGAATTCAATATTTTCAGAGATTCTGAAATCATCATTACACAAGTAAGGAACACTATAAATTGCAACTCTCCCCACATGAGGAATTACCAACAAAAAGTGCACAGACTAATAGAACATTTTTAAGCCTTCAACATTACAGTGATCCCTAGAACAAAGAACACTCTTGTTGATTATCTGGCCACCGTTGCCTCAAGGTTATCCCCTCTAGAAGACTACGAAGCCTCTCAATTCACTGTGGAGCTACTCTACAAACCATTGGCTCCAAACAATATTTCTAATTGGAAGGTCTTTGAAGGAGATGAAAAGATCATAAAAGTTTTGACCAATCAGGATAATTTTAAAGACCTGGATATTGACGATGAAGTATTACAGGAGAAATTAGTAGAAACCGATCCTCATACAAATCAACCAACTGAAAAACCAAGGTCTCACATGATACCAAAGGGAGTAGGCAATTTAAAAAACCTTTTTGACCCAAGGGAAACATTCAAAGCATCAAAGAATGCAAAGACGAGGAGTTCCTATCCCATGTATGAAACTATAAATCTGGGAACCCCGAAAAAGACAAATAATATAAATCTCAGCAGCATAGTATCTAAAGAAGAAAGGAAGTCCTATCTCAAACTTTTTAGACAATATCAATATGTATTTTCATGGTCCTACTGAGATCTCAAAACTTATGACACTCGTATCATTCAACACACAATCTTGTTAAATCCCTGAGTGAAACCCTTCCAACAAAGGCTCTGGAAGTACCACCCATCCCTGGAGCCTATCATATGTCAGGAGATAAAGAAGTTACTATATGATAAGATTATACTCCAAGTTAGACACTCTGCATGGGTAGAAAATTTGGTCCCTGTGAGGAAAAAGTCTCGGGAGATCCGCTTATGTGTAGATTTCAGAAACCTCAACAGAGCTTTAGAAAAGGATAACTAGCTAGTCCCACCAATGGAGAAGCTCTAGCAGACCATGTCTGGCTCTGAGATTTTCTCCCTGCTGGACCATTTTTTAGGTTACAACCAAGTTCTATTTTTAGAGGAAGACCATTTGAAAGATACCTTTCGAACTAAGTGGGGAACCTTTGCTTACAAATGCATGCCCTTTGGGTTAATAAATGCAGGGGAAACCTTCCAAAGGGCCATGGACGTGGATTTTAGAGGATTAATCAACAAATGTGTAGTATTTTATTTGGACGACATGACTGTGTATTCAAAGAATAGAGAAGATCACATCCAACACTTAACCCAGATTTTTGAAAGGTGTACGAAGTACAGTATATATTTAAACCCTAAGAAAAATATATTTGGTGTTGAGGAGGGGAAACTAATAGGTCATATTATATATCAAGCAAGAATTCACATAGACCCAGAATGTGTTAAGTCTATATCTCAGCTTCCATTACCCCACAACAAAAAGGCTATGCAATCCTTCTTTGGAAAATTCAATTTTGTAAGAAAATTCACCCCCAATTTCACTGAGACTATCAAACCATTACAAACAATGATCCACAAAGATTCTAAATTTAAGTGGGATGATGAATGAAAGAGTTATTTTAGAAATATTAATACTACAATATCTTAATCTCCAGTGTTTGTTACGCATCAAAATTACTCACTCCAATGATGACCTATTGCCATCATCGTCAGTGTTGCAAGTGTCGCATCTTGACCACAAGTGTCGCAAACATCATACTGCCATATTTCCTATGTCGTGTCTCTAATGACATGATAGGGACACTTAAGACACCCTTAAGGATTGGTTTTTGGAAGAGGAATCATTTGATGAAGAGTACAAAGCATTTTCCATGAAGAAACCCACTTAAAAATGGATTTTGGAGGGCAGCTCTCCCCTACCCACTGTCAGGGAGTTCCGACGCTCCCTAACCTTATTTGGGGGAGCGTTGCAATGCTCTATGCACCCTTTTGGGGGAACACTACCCTTTCTGAGTGAATTTTGGTTTGTTGAGATAACTCAAGGAAGAATCCCCTCAAATCTCTGAAGTTGGTTGGATTTGAATCTGAGGTCAAGGAATGATCTTAGGAAAGATCCACAACTAAAGGAGAAAAATCCTCAACATATCCCAAGGATCTCTCAAGTGGTTGGGCTTCTCAAAGATTATAAAAGGAGGCTTTCTCATGGTGAAAGGGGAAATATAGAAAGCATCAAACTTATTATCTCATAAGTGAGAAACCATTGAAACATAATCATTTTGGATTACTTGAGCAAAGGTTGGACAAAGAGAGATGGAAGAAGTTGTTGCACCTTCATCAAAGGTCTGTAAGTATTCTTCATTTGTTCTCATTAATATACATATATGCTTGGCTTGTTTCTTTCAAGTTCATTTTTGTTCCACATTAACTTGTCTCTAGTAGATAGATATGTTTTTAAGCTAATCTCAGTAGAATAGGAAGCTTGTTGTATCTTTGTTTGTTTTACAGGACTTATCAAGGAGCTTAGGACTGAAGCTCAACTTGGATGGTGCGAGGAAAAATGCCATTAAAAAGGTACACTTTTCTTATTCTTCTTCATATATTAGCTTAGTTAGATATAAAAGGATGTCAGTGACCAATGATAGCACCATTTTTGTCTTGGTCTAAGGAGTTTAGAGACCAACTGGGAATCCACTTGTCCACGGGGGGATTCACCTGTAACAAAGATTGGTGACTCCACTGGGGAGCCACCTTTGAATTTTTATTTTTATTTCCTAGATGTTGATTGGCCTTTGCTCATTTTGATATTATTCATATTGTGTCCTTGATTCTTAGATTTGTTGATTGACCCTTTATCTGATCCCTTACACTTTGGATTTCTGAATTTGCTTGAAATTTTGCATTTTTGTGCATTTTTCTGAAGTTTGAGAGGCTAGCGCTCCCCTTCCCTTGCTACCAGAGAACTCGCACTCCCTTCCAAGAATTAAGGAAGCATTGCAACACTCTGGTGCCTTTGACACCAGAGCATTGCCCTTTTTCTGAGGAAAATCTTCTGGGGAATTGGTCTCTGAGTTTATCTTTTGTTTTTTTCATTTTCTTAGAGTTCTCATCACCTCAGTGTATCCTTGTTTGGGTCTCCAAAACCTTGATTTATAAGGATTCATGATGATTTGTTTGGGTTTATGAAATCTCTTTCTTCTTTACTTTGAGTCACTCTTCTTCTTTTGAGGTTTGGAGTCGATTTACTGCTTTCTCATTTATCTGATGGTATGAAAGTTGTTGTAAGTAAACTCAGAGATATATGATACTATTCCATTTAATATTTGATTTCATTTTCCCAATAATTTCTTGGTTTTTCATCCTCCATTAACCTTCTCCTACCTTCACTAGAAAATTCCCCAATTTTCAAGCATTCTGGGTGAGTTTTTGCATGTTTTTTGGCTATTTTTCTAAGTTTTTAGGAGCATCAACACCCCCTTGTAGGCCATTATAGAGTGAAAAATCTCCCCTAGAGTGTCTTAGGGAGTGTTGAAACACTTTGTGCACCCTTATGGGGGAGATCTAGTCTCTTTTTTGAGAGTTTTTGCCTTCTTTTACTCGGATTTTTTCAACCTATTTTGTGGAAGTCTTTACTCAGTCTTTGTGGATGGTTTGTGAAGTTATTTAGGTTTTTATTTGATGCTTATCACCTCTCTTGTCTGGATTGGAGCTTGAAAACTCCTTCATAAATGTGAAATTTCTTTTTCTGGCTGCTTTTTGTCAAGACAATTTTGAGTGATTTCTCTTTCTCCCTATCTTTTTTTGGATTCTTCTCTGCATTTGATTGTACTCCTTTAATTCTTTTTGGTGGTCAAATCCTTGATTGATTTCTTGTTAGAAAAAAATTCTACTTGTTTTCCTTCTGTTCTCATTTTTTTGATTGCATTCTTGCTTTTGGGTCGTGAAACTAGGTTGCATTTGAAGTAGCAAAATTGCATGTTTTTTGACATTTTGGGACATCGTGCATCTGAAACGTTGAATGTTTTCTCCTTCTCGTAGCATAGCTTTCATCGAAATTAAAAGATTGCATATTCATATATTTTCATAACTTTCGAGTCAGTCAAAACACCATATTGTCCATGCCATTTTCCTTTTGAGTAACAATAGCCTTAAAAAATCAAGCGCAAAACTAAAATTGATTAGACAATTTTACATTTTATGGTAGCAAACCTACATTAGATTAGTTGTATGGATTTGGAATAGATGTGAAAGATAAATTTCCAAAGATGTAAACAAAAATAGGATCTTATGTTAGGGAGCGGTGAAATCCACTTGCTACATTTTGTCCTGGGAATCCCTTCTCACACAAGGGTCAATCACGAGGTCACATTAAGACTGGCAGAGTTACTCACCTTGATTTGTTGGTCTTGGTGTAGAGATTGTGCATATTATGGGGGTCTCTTGAAGGTATACCCACAATGATGAGTAGAATCCTTTCATGTTGATTTCGGGCTAGATACCCTGCCCTTGCACATGGATCAGACTGTCGATTGTTTCCCCATGCATCATTGTTGTAGCTGGTAACCTTAGTCGCCTATCTCTTTAGGTTCTTTACACAGGGTAACTGTGGAGGGGCAAGTCTTCACGGTACTTGGAATCGACATTGGCCAAACTCACTCGGGCTCCTTGGAGGGTATACCCAGGATTATGTGTGGGATCTTGCACCAAGGCATAAGTTCATTAAGCAGGTCGTCAACGTAACTTTTCCACCCACTCTATCTCATCCCCTTCTTACTTTGTTCCCGCGACGTTGGATTTCATCACCAACTAGTGTGCTCATTGTGAAAAGGTTTTGTTTGCTTGCTTTCTTACTAGATTTTTAGTGTGTGTTGCTTGTTCTCCCTAGCAGAATCTAGGTTGGATCTTTATTTTTATGGCATCGGTTCCTAGAATGACCAATGAAGGAACCCCTTTTCCAGGGGAACCCTTTTTTTTTCCTTCTTACAAAAACTTTGGTCCTCACATCGCTACTTTGATCCTTCCAAGTCTCACAATTGGATTACCAGTATGGTTGTTTTCCACTCCATTGATTTCGAATGCAAGTTCTTGCTGACGGGCGAAATTGACCGTCCGTCAACTAAGAGAGTGGAACCGGTCCGGGGTTGTCTAAATAACCCAAGCTGTTTGGAATGGACCACCCTGATGGGTTTAGCGGCTCCGTTAGCTGATCTAAGGTCCTAATAAAACCAAAGAGAAAACTAATCTAAACTAACTAATCTAACTAAAACAAATAAAACAAACTAAACTAACTAATCTAACTAAAACAAATAAAAATAACTAACTAAATAAAACAAACTAATTAATCTACTATCTATATATAAACTACTAACTAATACTATACTAACTACTATCAGAAATATAACTTATCTACAAAATATACAATATTCACAAAAATACAGATTTAAACAAAACCTGAAAAACTCATTTGCAATCTGCCCTAAGACAGAGAAAATGTATTTCTTTTTTATTTTATAATTTTATAAACAAGAAATAAAGCAGAAAACTAACTGAAATTAAAGAATCTAATATACTAACTACACATTTATCTAACTAAAATACTAACAAATATACTAAACAAATAAACAACAAACTGACCTGGAAACGCTCCAGATTTGTCCAGTGTATGATGACTTTGAAGCTGGTCAGAGGAGGGAAAATCGCACTGGATGATCCAGAAGCTTCTTGTAAACGATAGGCTGCGTTGCTCTTTGAGTTGTTTACAGGACAAACAAGACATAAAAAATCATAACAATTATATGATTTATAAACTTCTGCAATAAGGGAAACCTGTTATGCAAAAACTTATACTTAATAATTCAACTTATGAAGAAGAGAAATCTGTCATTCACAAACTGAATCAAGTAATTGCTATGTTTTTTAAGTGCTGGAAGAAATCAGATATGGATTATATTGATTAAGTTATATCATTTTCAAAAGACTAAGATAGCTAAAGTAGTCATTAATCAAATGCAAATTGATACACATAAACATGAAACAAAATATCGATATTATGAAAAGCTAAAGCTGTAGTAGAATATCAAATTCTGTCTCAGTCTGTATTAAAATTCCATATCCTTGTTCTCCCATGAATGAGGATGTTATTATTACAAAAATAATGAGTATTTATAAGTTTTTTTCCACGGGTAAAACCTCCCTATGGAAGTTATCAAACTGCTTACATAATCTGGGAAGATATTCCCAAGATCAACTAAACTAGGAAACTAAAATGAAAATAAATCATCCAAATATCCTCTAAACTGTCCATCAAATCCCATGCAATTTCAAATTCACCTGAAACAGGTCAGAAATAAACAAGTTAGAGAGATATTTTATTTATAAAACAATAAAAAATTAATTCTACAGACTTAGCTACAGAATCATGTAATTCTGTAGCTAGTCTAAATAAAGATACAGAATCCAAATTTAGATTAATTCAAATCTTTTTAAAGAATTAAATTTAATCTTCATCCAAAAACTATCTAAAAACAAATCATTTAGTTTGAAAGAATTATATCAACAGGATCCACATCATTTAACCGAATACAGAGATAGCAATACTCTGTTTCGATTATTGTCATAAGTGGGGTAAATGAAATCATATGTAACAACATCGTAATCATTTCTCAACAAATCGAATCCATCTGTTATGAGATCGTTTTTCATTACACAGTGAGCAAACAAGATGGATTTTCCTTTACCAAAATCGTTCCAGCCTAACGAATTACAATTGGGGTTGACCAATTCATTTTTACACATTTAAAACCAAACCAAACAACAATCCAAACAAGAGAATTAATCGGCTGAGTTTAGCATATTCATTGCAAATCATAATCATTTTATGTTTCAAGCGTAGTTGCACAGGTTTAATGAGACCATTGTTTTTATAAAAATAGAGTAGTTATTTCCAAATTTAAATCGAACAGAGTGGTATTCATAATTTGGAGAATCGTATGACAGAGCACATCGTAACAACTACACTCCTGAAATTATTTGTCAAACACAGCATACGAATCATACAAGATCGAATCCGAGGGTAATCATATTCTAAATAGAGTATGGAACTTCCCATGAGAGGTGAATATAGAACGAATTGTATTGAAACCACACCATTAATCCGTTACTTCACTCAGCTAGGCTTAGCAAATGAAATCCAAACGAATAACCATACAAATCTGTGAGCAAATCATATATCAAATCTAAACTCTTCCTATTTTTAGCAAAGCAAAACAATATACATGATGAACATGAATGACAAAGGCATTTGAATGAGAAACAGGGCTATTTGAAAACAGAATCCATAACTGTATAGCGACGAGATGGCTTGACAGGTGAGAGGGAGTTTTGAAGAACAGATCTGAAGGAATGCATACAGACTCAAAACGCATGTTCCATCCACTGAAAAATTGACCTATAAAACGAGAGATAGATCTCTATAGTAGCTCACTTTCTAAAGAAACAGCTCATGATGAAGGTAAAGGGGCTAAAAACAGTTCTGGGTTTTCAACGGTTCGAGTTAATTCAAATCCGTTTTCCCAGAATCGCTCACGCAAAAATGTGACTCTGGGGGCAATTACGGGGCAATCTTCTTTGGCAAAATGAAACCCAAACCGACTCTAAACACCATGGGGGTTCAATTCTCCCTTCGGGAGACAAGAGATAACACACAATGATCCGGGCTAAGGGACAAGGGTTTGAATTCATCAACACACAATAATAGAGCTATCCGAACCAACAGCAATGAATCGAGCCAAAAGGGGTAAGCATAAATGCACGCATGTGAAGGTGGTGGAGTCTGCCATGCATAATATTCATTACCCAAGTACAACCGCGAAATTTTATAGCTGTTTACTCCATAATAATAGTTCAACCATTAAGTCATGTGTACAACCAATGAAATCCAATGTGCATACCAATACGCGCCAACAATATGCCATAGTGTTCAAAGCATTTGACTTATAAATCAACACCAAAATCATTATGCGCCAATGTATTAATTCATATAATCAAAAGTTCAACCAAGGGGCCAAAATGATATTCATATAGTTGAAAAGCCAATAAGTCATGAAAAGACTAACATAAGGATTATATCATATATATATAATAAATTTAATCATAACCCTTATGTAGAATCAAAGATCGGGCAAGTCATAATAAGTGTAAATCCAAATGCTCAATGCCTTACAAACTCAATAAAATCAAGTTATGCAATCAACATAAAAATGTCCAATGAGCATAGTTCGAAAATCCTTCTAGCCACATAACGATAAACAAAAGGTAAGTGCAGTAGGCACATCGATAAGAAGATCATGACAGTTCAGATAGTGATCGAAATGTGACCTCGAAAGGAGAAGTTTTCACGCTTACAGTCATGAAAACTTAACGAAGACAAATTTGCAAAAGTCTCAAGAAATGAAAGTTTCGTCTATTTGAAAAATGTGACAAAAAACTTGATGTTCGCAAGACATAGGTGTAGGCAACTTATAGGATAATAAAAAAAGTGAATTGGCTGCCAACAGTGCTTCAGATGTAAGCACACCACCCACACATCAACCTCACGTTGACCTTTCTCCTTCTTTTCTCGTCAGGTCTCCTTCCATTTCTCCTTCTTTGCCTAGTGAAAGCTCTCAAGTGAGTAGCCAGATTGATAAGAAGAATCAGAAACGAAAAGAGAAGAAGAAGAACCAGAAAGGGACCAAGCCTCCAACTACATCAGATGTTGGATCCAAGCAACCAGCTACTATTAATAGTATTGGGAGTGTTGATGAGGTCAATAATACTAAGAAGAAGAATGTGAAACCCAAATTCCCTTGTAGTATTTGTAAGGGTGGTCACTTTCTGAGGGATTTCCTTGGTATTACCAAGGTCTTAGAAATGTGGTCCTCCACATCATCGGGCCCTGTTGGACATGCTAGTAACACCCTATCAACTAGTGATGTTAAGGTTGGTAAGAAGAAGACAATTGTCAAATTTCCTTGTATGTTATGTGATGGTGATCATTATTCTCACCTTTGTCCTCATATGGATGAGGCTTTTTCTCTTTTGGAAAATTTTCAACTTCCAAAAGGTTATTGTAAGACAACCTATCATTAGTTGATAGATTGGTCAATCCGGTTCCATCCTCGGTTAGTCCGGTTGATCAGGTGGTCAATCTAGTTTCATCCTCAGTTGAACCACCAACCCAAGTAGCTGATCCAGTTATGTCATTGATCAACCCCACTTTTCATCTGAAAAGTGAAACCAAAGTGGTCGATCTGGTTTCACCATCGGTTGATCGCACTCCTCCATTGAGGAGTGCCAAAGTGGTTTCTCTGGTTACTTCATCGGTCAATCCCACTCCTTCTCTGACAAGTGCCAAAGTGATTGATCCAGTCCCTTCCCCGATCAGTCCCACCCTTCATCCGATGAGTGCCAAAGTGGTTGCTCTGGTTACATCATCGATCAATCCCACTCTTCCTCTGAAGAGTTCCAAGGTGGTCGATCTGATCCCATCATCGTTCGAACCTACTCTCCCTATAGAGAGTAAACCCGATACTACCCATGTTTTTCTCATTGATACGAAATCTACCATGCTAGGGGGCATTCCTCCTTCCCCTGTGAAACCCCCTCCAAGTAATGAGGCCATCCTTTTTGATTGGGGTGCACTAACTGGACCTCGTATTCCCTCTCACATTCCTTTCTAGATTATAGTACAAGTTTTTGGTTGGGATGTTCCTCAGACACTGATATATGAAGGTGCATCCGTTAGTATTTTGTCCTCCATTACTTGGTGAACTTTGGGTTGTCCTCAGCTTGTGCCGGTTACGTAGAATCTATTATCTTTTAATAGAACAACCAATCAACCTTTAGGGACCCTTCCTCAATTTCCCATAACTTTGGGAGGGAAAAGTGTATTTCTTGATGTCATGGTAGTCCAAGACCCTTTGGATTTCTCTTTACCCGTTGGGTGGGATTATGTTTATGCCATGAAAACCATTGTGTCCACTCTTTTTCGTGTGATATCTTTCCCTCACGATGGAAGAATTGTGACTATTGATCAAATTTCATTCATTGGTCCTAACTAGATTACCTCCCTAAATGGTTCTTATATGCAAACAATATCGCCCTTGTCACATGTTAATTAGGTGGAGTTGTCTCCCATGACTTCAACTCCTAATGACTTAGATCCAGTAATTGACATGGTGATCTCTTTGGTAGGGCTATTGGAGCCTGATCTCCTTACCCCTGTTGAGACACTCGACATGTGTTCCTTCCCGAGCATTCTTCTTCCATCCAGTGAAGATCTCTTGGAATCCATGATCGAGTTTTGTCCCTTGACATGATGTCCTTCCAGAGCATTATCCTCTTGGAAGCCATGATGAAGATGGAGCCACGAGCATAGTTTCACTTCTTTGTGGCAAGCTAGTTAAAAAATGAAACAGAAGCCACGAGAATAGTTTCTCTTCTCTATGGAAAGCTCATTAAAAAATGAAATATAGGTTGCGAGATTAGTTTCTCTTCTCTGTGGCAATATCGTTAAAAAATGAAACAAAAATCTGGGGATTGAAACTGGAGCCTTGAACATAGTTCTTTTCCTGTGTCAAACTCATTAAAAAATGAAATAGTCACCTCTCCTGGAAGGTCAAGTCTTTCTCTAGATCTCGTAGATGTTGAGTCCAGTCTTTCATTAGGTCTCATATTTGAACCTTCATTTCATCCACCCTTATCCTTTTTCTCCATCTAGTACAGAAATTGGTGACAACCTCAAATTCGGTGAATGAATTGAAGATTGGGGTGCATGTCTCCAACCTTTGATGATCATTCTAGAGTTAAGCCACTAGATTTCAAGATAGGGGCAGAGTACCAAGCTTAGTCTTTCATTCTTTCTTGCACTCGTAAAAACATGAGAATGTAACCGAGCAACCTTTTATCTCTTTTTTGGGCTCGCATGGATACATGAAAAAGGAACCACTTGGAGTCATCTTTAAGCTCTTTTCAGACTCTCTAAACATGAAAAGACTGTCGAGTGATCATGCTTCCTTTCCCACTCGTTAAAAGGTCTGAAAGGGCATCTTTTGAGTGATAATTTATCTCTTTTTCAGCCTCGTGAAACTAACATTATGAAAAAGGACAACCCTGGAGTCGTCTTTAATTTCTTTTCAGACTCTTTAAACATGAAAAATCACTGAGTTTACCTTCTCTGGACTCGTTAAACAAATCATACACTGAAGGACCCATATGGGACCAAACCCTTACTTCTTCCAGTTCGTTAAACAAAGGAATATGGACTTACCGAAGGTGAGTTATATCAATCATGTGTTACCCTCCTCGATCTCATTAAATAAAAAAGAGGTACGCGTCTATCTAGATGGGGGAAAAATTGAAGGAAGCAAGCCAAGAAGGTTTTGAGAACATTACTAGTAACACTTAGAGTCACCCTTGAACACGACACTTTGTCTTTGCATACATTGTACACCATTGAACCTCTACACTGAACCAATCCTCTAAGTCTTCTTACTCCTTTGGGTCACCCGACGAAAGTCACAGTATCCACTGCATTATTATGTTTTGGTCCATGTCATGTTTCTATTGTTGTGCCTCAGTGTTCAAGGGAAGTATCTGCCTCGAGAGTCAAACATCACAAATTTATTGTTTCAATACTCGTGTTAGTCCATGTTATTTTGATCCACTAATTACATCTCTGTGTCATTTTTGTGTCATTGATGGGGGATACATCAATTCCCTCCTCCGACAAGTCTATTCATGTCAACTTCAACACATTATCCAGGGACTAGACCTAGAAACCAGTTAGTACCTTGGGACCTTCATGCCTCAATGGAAAACCTCCTCTCATATGGCAATGGGTTTACATCATTGACCTCTAATCAGATGATTCCAAGAATTTTCAACTTCATCTCATCCATTCACATTCGTTGGAATGTACTAGGGTACCTTGGGAATCATTGACATCAATGGTGATTTCCCTCGCACTTGTTAATGGTTTACATCATTGACTGGTAATCAAGTGGTTTCTACCATGTTCGACATCAAAACATCTATTCACATGGTTAGATTCATACTACATTGGGATCGGTAAGAAGACCCTAGGTTGAGTGATCACTCTGATACACACTTTTCCTAGGTTGTGATGGAGTTTCTTTTGAACATTAACAAATATACTGTCACATAGATCCACTTTGTATTAGTCCGTGGCTATGTTTTTTCATCTCGTAGATCCATTGTGTATTTTTCATGGCTACGATCAGTTCATGTCATGGAAGTATAAATCCACATTGTATCTTTGGTGGCTATACTATTTGTTAATATAATTATGGATCTCCAATGTATTCTATGGCGACCATAACTTGCAAGTCTTTATCACCCAAGCATAGGTATGTCTGCCTTGGTTTTGAAACATGTCATAATATTTTTTTGATGGTTGTGTGTAGCTTTTTCCAGCCTCTCTAATTCCATACCCTTGCTCAAAAAATTCTACAAAGTACTTCAGTCATCATCGTCTTTTGACTTCGCACTATGGGGGGAAATCTGTTACACATAAAAATTACTCACTCCAATGATGACCTATTGTCATCATCGTCGGTGTTGCAAGTGTCGCAAACATCATACTTCCATATTTCCTATGTCATGTCTCTAACAACATCATAGAGACACTTAAGACACCCTCAAGGATTGGTTTTTTGAAGAGAAATCATTTGATGAAGAGTACAAAGCATTTTCCATGAAGAAAACCACTTAAAAATGGATTTTGGAGGGCAACACCGCTCCCTTACCCACTGTAAGGGAGCACCAACATTCCCTAACCTTCTTTGGGGGAGCGTTGCAATGCTCTGTGAACCCTTTTGGGGGAGCGCTACCCTTTCAGAGCGAATTTTGGTTTGTTGAGATAAATCAGGGAAGAATCCCCTCAAATATTTGAAGTTGGTTGGATTCGAATCTGAGGTCAAGGCATGATCTTAGGAAAGATCCACAACTAAAGGAGAAAAATACTCAACTTATCCCAAGGATCTCTCAAGTGGTTGGGCCTCTCAAATATTATATAAGGAGGCCTTCTCATGGTGAAAGGGGAAAGATAGAAAGCATCAAACTTATGATCTCATAAGTGAGATACCATTGAAACACAATCAATGTGGATTACTTGAGAAAAGGTTGCACAAAGAGAGTTGGAAGAATTTGATGGACCTTCATCAAAGTTTTGTAAGTATTCTTCATTTGTTCTCATTAATATGCATATATGCTTGGCCTATTTCTTTCAAGTTCATGTTTGTTCCACATGAACTTGTCTCTAGTAGATAAATATGTTTTTAAGCTAATATTAGTAGAATAGGAAGCTTGTTGTATCTTTGTTTGTTTTACAGGACTTATCGAGGAGCTTAGGATTGAAGCTCAACTTGGACTGTGCGAGGAAAATTTTCATTAAAAAGGTACACTTTTCTTCTTCCTCTTCATATATTAGCTTAGTTAGATCTGAAAGGATGTCAGTGACCAATGATAGCACCCTTTCTGTCTTGGTCTTAGAAGTCTAGAGACTAAGATGGAATCCACTTGTCCGCAGGGGGATTCACCTGTAACAGTGTTATGAAGTCCTGACTTTAGAAAAGATTTATTCCTCTACACCTTTGCCTCCGACCAATCGCTAGCTACAATATTGACTTAGAAATATGATGACAACAACGAGGCCCTAACATCATTTATGAGAACTAATCTCCAAGGGGCCGAACTAAATTTCCCTTCTATATACAAGCATGCTTATGCAATATACAAGGGAGTGAAACACTTCAAATATTACATCCTAAAGAACCATACCAAATTCATTGTACCTCACCTTACATTTTGATACCTATTCACTCAACAAGAGATAGGAGAAAGAAGAGGAAATTGGAAGAAAGTAGTCCAAGAATTTGATCTAGATATAAAACCTACTAAACTTGTTAACGGACAAGGATTATGCAAACTGGTAGCTAAAGCTTGGGACCAAGTAAATGAAGACCTAATATGGGAGAATGAATTGGCATCATGGTGTGGTGAATCTTCATACGTCTCCCCAAGGAAAGAGTCTTGGTATGAGAAGCTAACTTATCTCCTGCATCATGGGACATGCCTAGAAAACCTAAATTCTAGGGAGAGGAGAGACCTTAGGTTAAAATCAACACAATATCGCCTCATAAATTTGGTTCACTTCCATTTTAATTATGATGGGGTAATTTTAATATGTCTCGAACACAAATATGCAGAAAAGGTTCTGAAGGAGCTCCATGATGGTCCTACAGGTGGACATTTCACGGGAAAAATCACTGCTCACAAAATATTGAGAGTTGACAATTATTGGCCTACTCTGTTCAGGGATGCCCACATGTATGCTAGAAACTGTAAAACTTGTCAAATAAGAGAAAGGAGGGAAAAGAGAGAATCTGTCCCACTCCAACCTGTGGCCATATCCAGGCCATTCGAGCAATGGGGGTTAGATATCATAGGAGAAATTACACCGAGTTCTTCGAAACAACATAGGTACATACTGACCGCCATAGACTATTTCACAAAATGGGTAGAGGCCATCTCTCTGACTCATGTAATCAAAAAGGTGGTGATCCAATTCATAGAAAAACAACTGATCACAAGGTTCGGTATGCCTTCTGTCCTTTTTTTTGATAATTTATCTTACTTTTCTTCCACTCTATTAACAAAGTTTTCTCTAGACAAAGGAATCATAATCAGGTGCTCTGCAAACTATTATCCACAGGGGAACAGGGTGGAAAAATCAACCAATAAGAACCTAGTGAGGATATTAAAGAAATTAGTTTCATACAACCAAAGGAATTGACACAGTTCACTCCATAATGCCTTATGGGATGATAGGGTAACACCCAAGGAAGCTATAGGAAATTCCCCATACTTTCTAGTATACGTACAGGAAGTCATTCTCTCGAACGGGATCTATCTTCCATCTCTTCATCTTGCTCCGGATTCTAGATGATAACCCTCATCAGTTATACAACAAAGAATTGATACCATTCTCATGTTGGAAGAAGAAAGGGAGAAGGAAAAATCAAAGTTCATAGCTCATCAAAAAATAGTTACAAGGTGGTTCAATAAGTACAAGGCCAAAGAGAACAATTTTGAAGTAGGAGACTTAGTCCTAAAATGGGACAGGGCAGATGAGCCGAAGGGAAAGCATTCAAAGTTTTAGAATCTATGGCTAGGACCTTTTCAAGTAGCTGAGAAAATTGCGGTAGGAACATATCAGTTTCATAATCTGAGGGGGTAACCTGACGCCCTCCCGGTGAATGGCCAAGCCCTAAAACAATATTTTTGTTAAAAAAGAAAAGAAAAAAAAAACAATGTGTGAGTGTTTTTTCATGATGTCTTGTGTTGAGGTAGGTTGATTGCAATATTCATTTTTTTGTTTTTGTTGTTGTTTTGTTATAATACTTTTTTTGATTTGGAATTTTGTGTTTATCAAGACATTGGTTGACCTCATTTCATGTGATATGACAAACTCTGTTCCTGACTCATTGCTTACATACAACACAAGAAGCGTTGGGAGACCTGTGGTTGCTTTAAAGGAGTTCTATATATAAACTGTGTAGATGAACAACATCATAAAAGTGATGAAGTGTCCACCTAGTGGTATGGTAAAAAATTGAAGGGAAAGATGGAAAGATGGAAAGGACTGCATGCACCTTGAGACAGAGCTAGCAAAAAATGTAGAATTTCTGCAGAAAGCCCAATAGATCTAGAATTCTAATTAAATTGAACACATGCAATTTGTTGATATTCAAGAGATGAGTGAAAGTTTTTGCTCCATAAATCAGAGAATTATATTAATAAAAAATGAATATACATGAGAAACCATCCTCAAAAAGAAGAGAGGAGGTGAATATATAGAATTTCCAACATAGAAATTCTAGTCAAAAAAATCTAGAAATAGCTAAAATAAGTGTCATAAGCTAAGGGAGACCACATAGTTCGACCTAGACCACTAAAGATACATTTCACACACTCATTAATGTCCACAAGAGTCAAGTGATGCGCATAGGCTCACTTAAGCTCACTTAACTGACAAGAGAAGCAGTTCCAACTCACTTAACTGACCCGAAATAGTAGTTACTAATAATAGTAACGGCAAAATTCATTAATTAAGGAATAAATATCTCACTCAAAGAGGAGGTGCGCATTCCCCAATAATAGATGAGTTTTTTCATGGGGGATTTGGAATAAATCATGAATAAATCAAGAAAATCAAGAATAAATCAAGAAAATCAAGAACCGAGAGTTGAGTCTTGATCTAAAAATAGCAGTTTTGCCTAAAATCTAGCAATGAGGCATCCTTCTTCTCTATGTGGAAAAATTAGGTGAAATAAAGTGTCAATGAATGTATTAACCAAGATCTAGGAGTCTAAGCTAGGTATAAACTAATGTAAGTTAGGGTTATTCTCCAACAAAAAATTCACCTTAACCATCTCATTTTGCAAAATGTCCTCCTCTCCCACTCGCTCAGGGAATTCTACCGA
Source organism: Picea sitchensis (assembly GCA_010110895.2). Classification (NCBI taxonomy): domain Eukaryota; kingdom Viridiplantae; phylum Streptophyta; class Pinopsida; order Pinales; family Pinaceae; genus Picea; species Picea sitchensis. Next base: position 18,089 of record SNQJ01S0033101.1, on the reverse strand, counting down.
AACAAAATAAATTATATCAAATGAGTGTAAAGTAGGAGAGGGTATGTATATATCTTCGTCAAGGCTATGGATTCTCGCTAGCAGTGGAGCAAGGTTTGTGATGTTGGGGTGACTCCGTCGAGGCTATGGATTCTCGTTGGTAGCAGAGCAACATCGTAGCAATTGAATGATGATAACTAAAAGGCCTGGTGCCAGTGAATTCTCTACTCAAGTCTTGTCAAAGAGGGTGTAAGTCAGGGTTATAGGAAACAAAGGTGGAATAAAGGTTGAAACCTATTGGCAACAATAATATAATTTCTATTTTTACAAGGTGCCTACACAAGGTCTCTAAATTTGCACTACTCATTATGAGCTACGAAAGTTATCACTCGTCGCTTTTTACATACCTACATTTAGATTTTTGTTTTCATGACTGTAAGCATGAAATCTCGCAGCTAGAATTCACACTTGATTTCGATTTTTTATCAAAGGATTAATGTTCATATGGTCTATTGTCGAATTGCCATATTTCGCTATGAACATGGTTGTCCTCCTTGTTATAACTCCTTGGTCCTAAACGTGTCTTGGTTACATAAGTAAAAAAAACCTCCCACTCATCAATATTCAATTAATAGTAATGGGGTTTGATTCAGAAGATTTTTCTTAACACAATGTTTATTTGAAACGTTTACCTTGTAATCAAGTCATGAATATGTGCGCTCTATGGTATACAAGCACTTACATCCTTACACTACCCATATCCCAAGGTTTCATATGAGGTACATCGTGGTATTATTTCTCAGAATGGCCTTGGGCCTCACAATCTCTTTCCCATGCATGGTGATTAATGCTCCTGCCTACCATTTTGAACTGTCTTTGCATTGCATTAAGGAAACTCGGGACTATGGCTCTGTGTTTTTTCAATCAAACCCTACCTCCAATTTATGTGTTGTTTCCATATTGTTAGCCATGGCTCCTGTGGTGAGGATTGAGCCCAATGGCATCCAGACCTTGCTATCGTTTGACAATGCCAGACATGACTTAGAAAGGAACGACTGGCATGTGTTTATTGAAAAGTTTGAGGGTTTCAATCTAAGATTTCCTCAATAATTTTCATTGACATTCGATGGTTGCAGAGAAAAAATAGGAGATGTGCAGCTTGAGGTAAATGAAGATTTTATAAGCCAAGCTACCAGTTTACCAGCTGTGGGGAAAAAGTGGTTTAATAATGCAAAGGTTGAAGAGGTCCCCTGGTCATTGTTGTTCACCTCGAGGATAATTACCAACTGCAACCGAGGTATGCATGTCTCGTCTCCAAAACCTAGGTGGCATGATCTGTTAGCTATTGTGAAACAATTCATTACCTATGAAGGGATATTTGGGTTAGTTTTCTTGTATCACCTGTGATTGCTTATGAGCTTCATTGATTTCCCATTGAACATGCCTTATTTCCTCCTTAGAAGTTTGTACAAGATGGGAAAGCGGTTTAAAAGGCAAAAATCTGATGCTAGTTTATTCCAGCACAGTTTAATCAAAATTATCATGGTACATCGGTTGTAATTAAACAATGATAATTGGGATTCCTTTGTGTTGCGAAATGGTTTCGGTAATAGTGATTTGGGATAGGTTGACAAACCTATCATAAAAGAAACCATTATGAAACCTACCATCTCTCCTCCTTCGCTCATGCCCTATGATCCTATTTTTAATTTGGAACCCTTGACCTACCCTGATTCTAACCAACCCGACACTCAACCGGATTCGTATCCTAACGGTTGTGTTAAGATTGTTAAAAAAACCACAAGGAAAAAGTTTAAAGGCAATGTTGATGTCAACTATAAGAGTAAAAGGGCCGCTCATTGTGTTTCACGGTGTGCTTGAAACAAATCCAAGCCCTGTGCAGACAAAAACACAATTGTGGTAAGTGAAGATTTAGATTCGGAGATTGAAAAGGTTCTTGGCCGAAGAGTATCCATATTCATATGGAATTTGCTCTAACAGACCCTACGATTATGTTACTAACCTTCCACCGTGTCTGAAGGGAAATCCTGATTTTCCTGGAATCAAACTTAGTAATGAACCTACAGGTCAAATGGACGATTCCCCACCTGTTAATACTATCAGTGTCGATACACAGTCTATATAGCCACACTCTAATGAATGTCGATCCTGGATCAACAGGTATTACAAGGATGTGCCTTTACTACAGTCTTGACTTAAATCCTTGGAAGACCAGGGGGATTCGCTAATGAAGGAGAATAGCAGACTCCAATCCGTAGCTCAAACCAAAGACAAACGCCAAAAAACCACAGGGTCTATTGTTTTTAAGAACGTGGAAGCAGAGACTGCAATAGTAAATTCAAAGATTGCTTGATTAGTTTGAATCCCTTAATTTGAGGTATGATCCTTTTAAAAGTTTAGTATGATTCTGTCTTTCTCAATTTAGCATACACGATTTGTTTGCACAGATTACTTTTTAGTTTGTTTTGATTGATAGAATAAAATATGATTCTAGTTAGAAAAATTCGAATTACTTGTTTTGATAACTGAAAGTACATCTAAAATCTTTTTATTTTTATTTCTTTTGAGGATCCCATGTTTTCTAAGGAGATTTGAAGAACTATTGGCATCCCTCATCCATACTATCTTTATGTTTTTAGTTAATAGATTAGGCTCTTAGTTTTTGGTATCAAATCTGGGAGGTTACATCCCCCACATTTTTTGGAACAAATTGGATGTTATCAACAGGAAACGTTTTGTTCCTGGAACCTATATAAATATGTTGTTTTGTAAACTTGAAGTCATCTCTACTTGGGGAAAAAAATATGGATTTATGATTCACAAACTTGAATAGAATATGATATTTGCACATCTTTAGCTTCTCTATATCGTGTTTTTATTCAAGTTATGATTATTTCGATTTGTAATTAGATTGTGATTACTTTAGCCATCATGGTTTATTACAGATTGATATGATAAAATTTATATGATATCCATGTTTTATGTCCTATATTTAACATACAGTAATTATTATATTCAAACTTGAGATTAGGAGATTTATCTTCATCATTTGTTGAATATTTATACACAAGTTTTCACAACAGGATTTATCTCGATGTGGCCACTTGTGAAATTATAAGATTGATGTTACTATATCTCTTATATGTTCTATCACTCAGATTCAATCATTACTGCTTCATGTTTACGAGAAGCATTTGTAGGACCTGTTGCGGGTTTGCCTCATCAAACAATGAGATTGGATGTTATACACAGGACAAATATGAGATGCGATTACAGATCAGTTTGTTAGTTTTATTTCATTAGTTTAATTAATATAGAAATTTTCTGTAGTTTAAACACATTCTACTGTTTGTTATCTCTGTTTTTTTAATTAGACAGTTTGTTATTTCATTTCTTGTTTATAAACATTACAAAAAAAATAAAAATCAAAAAGATTGAATGATAGCTTTGTTGTTGTTTAATAAATCAATCCATATTCGATTTTCGCAGATTTAGATTAACATTTGCATTTTTTAAATGTTATACATATATTAGAAATAAAGTCATTTGTATATACTATACATACAATAAGTAGATTTATGTTATAAACATTATTTAGTAAACTATAAATATATATTAGATCTATATATAGTTTTTAACAAGTGTTATCCACTAAATTATTTTATCTTCCTTAGTTTTGTTTTTCACTTTCTTAGGACTTATATTGGCTAATGGAGCCGCTAAACCCATCGGAGTGGATCAATCCAAATGGCTTGGGTTACGTAGACAACCCCGGACCGGATTCACTCCTCTAGTTGACAAGCAGTCAATTTCACCCATCAACATATGGTGCTAGAAGGAGGGCCTGAAAACTATTAATGGCACGAGGAGGTCGTAAGACTCCTCCACCACCTACCCGCTCACCTATAGTGACTAGAAGTCATTCAGACAACAACAATGTCCCTCAAACAACAACCACATTAAACGACGATCTACGGATCACAGTTGAACTAGTAACTCCAAATCCTATGGGTGGTGACATACAAGAGATTGTTTGCCAATCTCTCATAAGAACGCACAGTGCCTTCACCCATTTAAGACAACCAAAATGACCTTTGAACCAACCATTAGACTTCTATGATATCAGAGAACAACTTGGAGGCACTGACCTTACTTTAAACCCTACAGATCCAATCCTCACTCCTGTAGCAGGAGGATCTGGTATGCCACCATCACCACCTCCTTCATCTCCTTCTTCTTCTAGAGAAGAATCCTCTGACTAAGACAATTCCTCATCCCAACCTTCGACACCACCCACACCTATGGCCAACCAGAACAATCCCACCAGACCCTGGCTCAAACAAGATGCATTGGCCATACCTGGGCCTCAACATCCCTTACCCAAGCACCCGGAGAAATGACTCCCTAAATTTGACCCGGACTCCAAACAGATCGCCAAAGATCACATCAAAATTTTTATCTTAGCCATCAAACTCCGTAGTATCTAGCACGAAGATGTAGTCTGTAGATTGTTTCCCTACACCTTTGAGGGCAATGCCTCTACCTGGTACCTTTCCCAATAGCCCCACACCATCATGTCCTCGGAGAAATTTGAATCCTGTTTTCTTGAGAAGTTCGAAGACGACAAGTCTCCTAAAGTTCTATTCATGGAGATTTCTAGTTCAAAAATGAACCCCAAAGAAAATATCAAAGACTTTAATCAAAGTTTATTGACACTAAAGAACCGAATCCCTACAGATTCAATGCCTGCAGAGGATCTTATTATAGCATATTATACGAAAGCCTTACATCAAAGCATAGCCATTTGGGTAAGGAGATCCAAAAAATCCACATTGTTAGAAGCCTTCGAAGAGGTCAGTCAAATCGAGAAAGACATCCTCAACTTAAAAGACACCACTAGCAACGAGATAGAGACTAGTTCATCTTCCAAAAAGAAAATCGAAATCCTCCCTAGGCCTTCCGAAAACAAAGCTCAACTTGAAAGCTCAGATTTAGAAAACTTACAGAAAGTCATTCAAAAACTATCCAACCAAGTTATAGATTTGAAAAGGACGGCTGAAGAAGCTTCTTCGAGAAAAGGGCCTTACAAACTCCCTTTTAGGAAGCCTTTTCCCACCAACCAACCTAATTCAAATACTGAAGGCCTAAATCTAGAAAGCTTGCAATTCACTATTCAAACGATTCTAGAAGCGCATGAAAACTTGATGCCTCCAGAGATTCATGAACAAGTAGCTGAACAAGAGACAATAGAAGAAGATGAATCCTCTCCGAACATTTTTGGACATTTTTTGGATAGTATTTTTCAAGATAATTTCGAAACAGTGCATCCTTACAATACTAGGAGTAAGACAGCAAACAAGCCTTCTTCTGAAATCCCTACGACTTTGCCTCCAAAACAATCTAAATCAACTGAGACTAAACAGAATTTAGTAAAACCAAGATTAGATTATGATTTGGTTGAAGATCTAAAAAAGCTTAGGGATAACATTTCTATTTATGAATTATTAAAATTCCCTTTTTTTTCTGCAAAAATTGCTACAAAATATTGCAGAGAATAGCAAAAATGGAAATCCAAGCGATAACAAAGGTGTTCAGAACAACCCCAAAGTTCCTCAGAAGGCCTCCACCAAAACTACTTATGATCCTCACAAAAAAAGATACCTTCCTGTAAATAATGTAACAAATGTAGATAAATCAGTTTCAGAGGTTGCGAGCAAAAAGAAACAAGCTTCCACTATTAATACTTGTAGAAATGTCCCTCCATTTTTGTTAACTTTTGAAATTTTCAATAGGAATGTGCATAAATGCATAGTAGATTCAGGAGCGTCATCTAACGTAATGCCTTGGTCTGTTTGTCAAAAGATTAATGCCGAAGTTCAACCATCCACCTTGAAGATCATCCAACTTGATCGAACTAGTGTTAAAGTTATAGGCAAATTGAGAAATGTGCTTATAATATTGTCGTATAATCCTAAAGTTCATCAAGTGATTGATATTATTGTTGTAGATATCCCAGAATTTTATGGTTTGTCTTTAAGCAGAGACTGGTCAGAACAACTACATGGTTATTTCACGACAGATTGGTCTCACTTGTGGCTAACCGAGAATGGAAAGACCAACAGAATCAAGGTGAATTGTGAATGTTATCTAAAGTTCACGGTGACTGATTTAAATGATCCCAATGAACCATTCACTCCTTTTGTCGATTCACCCAAAATACAGGGAATGGATACCTTTTTCGGTAATTTCATGGCCGAAACTTCCACTATCACTAACCCGAAACAACAGTCTGAAATTTTGACATATACGCAGCCAACAACATCTTCCCAGTGGTCACATGAAACCGACAACAATCAAATATGGTCTCTTTACTTTGATGGGTCAAAATCCAAGGAAGGAGTTGGTGTAGGCTGCATGATCATCGATCCAGCAGGTAACCAGACCCTGATTGCTTGCAGGTTAGAATTTGAATGTACAAACAACACAACAGAATATGAGGCACTATTGCAAGGCCTTAGAAAAGAATTAGATATGAACGTTCAAAATTTGATTGTCTTTGGTGATTCAGAAATCATGGTTAGACAGATAAAAAATTCTATCCACTATTTATCTTCGCACCTTAAAAGCTACCAAACTAAGGTATGGAATTTGATGAATAAGTTTGTTGCATTTAACATAAATTCTATTCCTAGATTGAATAATTCGGAAGCTGATTTGTTAGCTAACATAGCTTCAAAAATTTTCCCTGCAGAAGGCTTATCTCCGAATGCATTCTCCATCGAATTGTTGTTCATACCGTCCATCCCAGACAACATCACGAATTGGAGAGTCTTCGATGATGATCAACAAATTATAATTTTTCTGCATATGGAAGAAACTTTCCAAGGTACGGTGATCGATGAAGGCACTCGTGACAAAAATCTTCATGACTTTACGGTAATACCAGATCCAAGATCTGTAGAAGCTTCATCAAACATGGTAAATTCTATCCCGAAATCTGTAGTTAGATTAGAAAATTTTTATGATCTACACGACAAGTTCCTAAAATCAGTGAACTGTAAAATGAATAGTTCCTCTTTGACGCATGAAAAAGTAAATTTGGGAACCAAAGACAACCCATAGAGCATTAATTTAGGGGTGGGGTGTTCTGAGCAAGAAAAAACAATGTTTATTAAATTGTTTATGGAATTCAAACATGTTTTTGCTTGGATGTACGATGACCTAAAAACCTTTGATCCTAACATCATACAACACGTTATTCCTATGAAAGCCCAAACCCAACCTTTTCAACAAAAGTTAAGGAAAAGGCACCCAAAACTCGAACCAACTATCAAGAAGCAATTAAACAAACTCTTGAATGCTAAGATAATCTTCCCAGTTAGGCACACACAATGGGTCTCTAATCGTGTCCATGTCTGAAAGAAGAGTGGTGAAATATGACTATGTGTCGATTTCCGAAATCTTAACCGAGTGTCTGATAAAGAAAACTACCCTGTCCCTCTCATGGAATAGATCCTTCAATAGGTATCTGGTTCTGAAAGATTATCCTTGTTGGATGGTTTTTCAGGGTATAACCAAGTCCTGATGTCCCCTCCAGACCAACTCAAAACCACCTTCCGCACTCCATGGGGCACCTATGCTTATAGGAAGATGCCTTTTGGACTCATAAATGTTGGTGCCACTTTCTAGAGAGCGATGGACATCACTTTCTGAGGCTTAATAAATCAATATATCATAGTTTACCTGGACGACGTCACTGTATTCTCTAAAAACAAAGAAGATCATCTAGCTCATTTAAGATCCGTTCTACAGCGATGTCGTAAGTACGACATTTCTTTGAATCCTAAAAAATCTATTTTCACAGTAGAACAAGGTAAACTCCTAGGATTCATTGTATCAAGTGAAGGAATTATTATCAACCCTGAAAGAACTCAAGTCATTTCGAAATTTCCCCCTCCCTTGTCAAAAAAGTCCATGCAATCTTTCTTAGGTCAGATAAACTTTGTTAGGAGATTCGTCCCTAGCTTTTCAGAAATGGTGAGACCATTACAAAACCTAATAAAAAAGGATGTACATTACCATTGGGGACCTTTAGAAAGCTAGGATTTTAGTTCAATAGAAAAGGCCATAATAGACAACCCTTCTCTAATGAGCCCCGACTTTTTGTAAGACTTCACCCTCTACACGTTTGCTTCTGACCATTCATACGTCGTCATCCTAACTCAAAAGAACGTTGAAAACAATGAAGTCCCAATCGCCTTTATGAGCTCAGCCTTCAAGGGGGTAGAACTTAATTACCCAACAGTAGATCAGCAAGCCTATGATGTTTTCAAAGCGGTAAAGCACTTCTGATCTTATCTTTTGAAATCTAGGACAAAAATCATTGTCCCTTACCCGGCTGTCAGAAATCTGTTAGTACAGAAAGAACTAGGCAAAAAAAGGGCAAACTGGGTCACATCCTTTCAAGAGTATGACATAGAAATCACCCCAGCACAAATAGTAAGAGGCCAAGGGTTATGAAAAATGGTCATTGATTCAGCTGTAGGACAACAAGAGGAAAATGATATGTTAAATCCAAGACAACACTATCAAAATCTAATCTACTGTGCACAAAACCCTGTTAGTCCCTGGTATGATGATATCAAATTTTGTCTTATACACGGATCAACTCCCCATCACCTTGATCCCACTAAAAGGAGATCACTCAGATTAAAGTCTACTTCTTTTCAGCTAATTGATGATATTCTGTTTCGTCAAAATTTTGATGGAGTACTAATGTGCTGTCTTGAGAAAGACGAAGCAGAAAAAGTCTTATTGGAATTGCACGCAGGAGAAGATGGTGGGCATTTTGGTGGAGATACCACAGCCCATAAAATATTAAGAGCAGGTTATTACTGGCCTACCCTTTTTAAAGACACTCATGCTTTGTGTCGTAAGTGTGTAATTTGTCAAAAAGCATCCGGATGGATACAAAAACCAGCCTTCCCTCTGCAACCAGTTTCAGTAGACTCCCCTTTCAGCAGTGGGGTCTAGATATTATAGGCCCAATCAATCCGCCATCCTCACAGCAGCATAATTATATCATAAAAACCACAGATTACTTCACCAGGTGGTCCGAAGCTGCCCCATTAAAAGCTATAAATACCAACCAGGTAATATCTTTTTTGAATTCAAATATTATTACTCGTTTCGGTATCCATGAATGCTTCGTATTTTTCGTCTCTTGAGATGAGTGATTTCGCTCTAGAAAAAGGAATTAAATTAAAGTATTATGCTAGCTATTACCCCCAAGGCAATGGTTTGGCAGAATTGACTAATAAAAATCTGATCAAAATCATCAAGAGAACGGTCTCTGAAAACCATAAAAATTGGCATAACGCATTGTTAAACGCAATCTGGGCCGATAGAGTAACTCCTAAAACTGTTGTGGGTAACTCACCTTTCTTTCTGATTTACGGTAGAGAGGTGATTCTTCCACCACATATCCTCCTTCCCTCTTTGCAGCTATCGCAGAAAGTACAAGAAGAGGACTGTCCCCTTTTGGAGAATCAAATTAACGCTTTGTTAAAATTAGAAGAAGTGAGGGCTCAAGCAAAATGGAAATTGGATCAAGATCAACTCATTGTTAAAAAATGGTTCGATTCTAATTCTGCCTTTGATAGAAATTTTGAGGTAGGTGACCTTGTCCTAAAATGGGACAAACCGCATGAGGGAAAATGAGAGCATACAAAGTTTCAGAACTTATGGCTAGGACCATTTTTAATTGATGAAAAATTGGGTCCCAGTTCCTTCCGATTACAGAATTTAAAGGGATAGCCAGACACCTTTCCAGTGAATGGCCAAGCTCTAAAAAGGTACTTTGCCTAATGACACTCCCTTGCACACTGTGTAAATATTTTTGTTTTACTTGTTGTTTTCTTTTCTTTACTGGTTTGTTTTGATTTTTCCTTTATGCTTATCAGTCTTTCTTTTTGAGACACACATTCCTGCATCATGGGCTAGTTCAGACAAAGAGAACAGAAAAATTTCCCCTCTTAAATGACTGTTGAAGGTTGTTTAAGCATCAATTGTGATATTCTATTGAGTTTGCAGCCATGTTAAAGATAACTTGTTATTTGAAAAGCATTTCTCGATTTCAATCTGTAACTGAAGTTACTCACGATCATCCATAAAAATTCTTTTTACGTTGTCCCTGTTCCTTAAGAGAACAAATCAAAGATGTCTCCCTACTCTTGAAAGTCAGTTTATTAACAAACTATCTCTAGATCTTAATGAAGGACAACTAAAAAGTTTCTTAAAGGTCTGTTATTTACTAAGATGTGTCCAAAAATCAGGATTTCAGCGTCACCCCGCTCTATTAAAATTTTAAAACTAAATAAACTTTCAGAGGGTTGTGGGAAGTGCTCATAAACCCATCGGGATACTGAACAAGTCTACTGGCAGCGAGTAAATGCATGCATGATGCCAGGATAACTTCGCTAGGGCACTGAACAGGCCCGCTGGAAGCGAAGAAATGTCAGGTATATGAAAATTCTCAGATATGGATTCTTTTGACCTTAAATGTCCTTCGTTCTGATCTGGAACTTCTTGGTAGGATACAAATATCGGAGTGGATTAAATGACATTCCTGTCGAGGCTATGGATGCCCGCTAGTAGTAGTGGCTCTGTCAACAGTATTGAATATTTTAATTTTAATATCATGACTCTCTTCTATTAAGATTGTTGTCAGTTTTTGTCTTTTTAAAATAATAGTAATCTGAAACTGGAATGCTTTATAATTGATATTGATGTTCAAACAACTTTTCGGTTGTTTTCGATCTGATGTTTTTTCTGATTATCCTAATCTGAATCCATTCATTTGGCAGAGATAAATGCTTCTCCCAGCGTGTCACCATTGTTGACAGCAATAATATAATTTCTATTTTTACATGCTACCTACACAAGGTCTCTAAATTTGCACTACTCATTATGAGCTACGACAGTTATCACTCATCGCTTTTTACATACCTACCTTTCAATTTATTTTTTCATGACTGTAAGCATGAAAAATCATAGCTGGAATTCACACTTGATTTCAATTTTTGATCAAAGGATTAATGTTCATATGGTCTATTGTCGAATTGTCGTATTTCGCTATGAACATGGTTGTCTTCCTTGTTATAACTCCTTGGTCCTAAACGTGTCTTGGTTACATAAGTAAAAGAAACCTCCCACTCATCAATATTCGATTAATAGTAATGGGGTTTGATTCATAATATTTTTTTTAACACAATGTTTATTTGAAACGTTTACCTTGTAATCAAGTCATGAATATGTGTGCTCTATGGTATACAAGCGCTTACATCCTTACACTACCATATCCCAAGGTTTCATATGAGGTACATCGTGGTATTATTTCTCAGAATGGCCTTGGCCCTCACGATCTCTTCCCCATGCATGGTGATTAATGCTTTTGCCTACCATTTCGAACTATCTTTGCATTGCATTAAGGAAACTCGGGACTATGGCTCTGTGTTTTTTCAATCAAACCCTACCTTCGATTTTCGTGTTGTTTCCCTGTTGTTAGCCATGGATCCTGTGGTGAGGATTGAGCCCAATGGCATCCAGAACTTGTTGTCATTTGACAATTCCAGAGATGACTTAGAAAGGAATGGTTGGCATGTGTTTATTGAAAAGTTTAAGGGTTTCAATCTAAGATTTGCTCAAGAATTTGCGTTGACATTCGATGGTTGCAGAGAAAAAATAGGAGATGTGCAGCTTGAAGTAAATGAATATTTTATAAACCAAGCTACCAGTTTACCAGTTGTGGGGAAAAAGTGGTTTAAGAACGCAAAGGTTGAAGAGGTCCCCTGGTCATTGTTGTTCACCTCAAGGAAAATTACCAGCTGCAACCGAGGTATGCCTGTCTTGTCTCTAAAACCTAGGTGGCATGATCTGTTAGCTATTGTGAAATAGTTCATTACCTGTGAAGGGAGATTTGGGTTAGTTTTCTTGTATCACCTGTGATTTCTTATGAGCTTTATTGATTTCCCACTGAACAGGCCTTATTTCCTTCTTAGAAGTTTGTACAAGATGGGAAAGCGGTTTAAAAGGAAGAAATCTGATGCTAGTTTATTCCACCGCAGTTTAATCAAAATTATCATGGTACATCAGTTGTAATTAAACAACGATAACTTGGATTCCTTTGTGTTGCGAAATGGTTTTGGTAATAGTGAGTTGGGACGGGTTGAAAAACCTTTCATCGTAGAAACCATTGTAAAACCTACCATCTCTCCTCCTTCTCTCATGCCCTGTGATCCTATTTCTAATTTGGAACCCTCGACCTACCCTGATTCTACCCAACCTGACTTTCAACCAGATTCGTATCCTAAGGGTTGTGTTAAGACTATTAAAAAATCCACAAGGAAAAAGTTTAAAGGCAATGTAGATGTCAACTATAAGAGTAAAAGGGTTTCTCGTTGGGTTTCATGGTGTGCTCGAAACAAACCCAATCCGTATGCAAAAAAAAACACAATTGTGGTAAGTGAAGATTCGGATTCGGAGATTGAAAGGTTCCTGGTCGAAGAGTATCCATATTCATATGGACTTTGCTCTGATAGACCCTACGATTATGTTACTAACCTTCCACCGTGTCTGAAGGACTATCTTGATTTTCCTGGAATCAAACTCAGTAATGAACCTACAGGTTAAATTGACGATTCCCCACCTGTTAATACTATCAGTGCCGATACACAATCTATACAGCCGCACTGTAATGAATGTCGATCCTAGATCGACATGTATTACAAGGATGTGCCTTTACTACAGTCTCAGCTTAAATCCTTGGAATACCAGGTGGATTCGCTAACGAAGGAGAATAGCAGACTCCAATCCATAGCTCAAACCAAAGACAAACGTCAAAAAACCACAGGGTCTGTTGTTTTTAAGAACGTGGAAGCAACGACTGCAATAGTAAATTCAAAGATTGCTTGATTAGTTTGAATCCCTTAATTTGAGGTATGATCCTTTTAAAAGTTTAGTATGATTTTGTCTTTCTCAATTTAGCATACACGATTTGTTTGCACAGATTACTTTTTAGTTTGTTTTGATTGATAGAATAAAATATGATTCTAGTTAGAAAAAATTGAATTACTTGTTTTGATAACTGAAAGTACATCTGAAATATTTTTATTTTTATTTGTTCTCAAGATCCCATGCTTTCTAAGGAGATTTGAAGCATTGTTGGCATCCCTCATCCATACTATCTTTATGTTTTTAGTTAATATATTAGGCTCTTAGTTTTTGGTATCAAATCTGGGAGGTTTCATCCCCCACATTTTTTGGAACAAATTGGATGTTATCAACAGGAAACGTTTTGTTCTTGGAACCTATATGAATATGTTGTTTTGTAAACTTGAAATCATCTCTGCCTAGGGAAAAAACTATGGATTTTTTATTCACAAACTTGAATAGAATATGATATTTGCATAGCTTTAGCTTCTCTATATCGTGCTTTTATTCAAGTTATGATTATTTCGATTTGTAATTAGATTGTGATTTCTTTAGCCATCGTGGTTTATTGCAAATTGAAATGATAAAATTTATATGATATCCATGTTTTATGTCTTGTATTTAACATACAGTAATTATTTTGTTCAAACTTGAGATTAGGAGATTTATCTTCATCATTTGTTGAATATTTATACACAAGTTTTCACAACGGGATTTATCTCAATGTGGCCACTTGTGAAATTATAAGATTGTTGTTACTATATCTCTTATATGTTCTATCACTCAGATTAAATCACTATTGCTTCACGTTTACGAGAAGCATTTGTAGGACCTGTTGTGGGTTTGCCTCATCAAACAGCGAGATTGGATGCTATACACAGGACAAATATGAGATGTGATTACATGTCAGTTTGTTAGTTTTATTTCATTAGTTTAATTAATATAGAAACTTCCTGCAGTTTAAACACATTCTAATATTTGTTATCTCTATTTTTTTAATTAGATAGTTTGTTATTTCATTTCTTGTTTATAAACATTAC
>SNQJ01S0033100.1:84595-114384 GCA_010110895.2 Picea sitchensis | reverse complement strand
GTCAATGTAAGAATACCTAATAGAAGCTTCCGCTTCTAGAAAGATCTTCCTCTAGAATGTTCTTTAGAAGATAGAATTAGTATAAATAAGAGTAGAAAGTATGAGAGGAGCTTGTATTGAGAATTATTTGTAATAGAGCATTGATCTGCTGGAGGTTTCCCTCTCGAAGAGGCAATTGAACATTTTTTTCTATCAATAAAGGTATTATTCTAGTGGTGTGGTTTCATCTATCGTGTTGTTTTGTTGTTATTCTCTGCAATATTTCTGTTTTCAGCTATTATAATAGATTTGGTACCTTACAAGTGGTATTACAACACTTTCCTTGGCATAAAATTGTGGGTTATTTGTTTTCAAGGTAGAGATGTATTCCGACGTCTTAAAGCTACAGAGATATGTCATTCAACACATAAATTCATGGTCGGGGAAGCATACATGCATGAACTACAAGTGGTACTTAAGCACACATTGTTGGCCACCCTTGTAACCCTTGTTGGTACCCCTTCGAGTGGTAGAGTATTAGACATCACTTGTATATGGATCGACCTAGATATCCTAAATCCCTCCTTAGATAAACCAATTGTTTGACTGACTGTTATATTTCCACTGAGAAAAATACTCGGGAAAATACTCTCTAGTACCTGGCTAGTCGGGTAGTACGACTAAGGGCACGATCTAGTCTCCTTAGTTGGTGCCCTGAGATATTGGGTCAAGTACTATTGATGGACCCCGCATGTATATCATAGAGCTATAGCACAAGACAAACCCTTGTCTATAGAAACCTTGAATACCCTAACCCTTGGGACAAAAACATAAACAGAACAGACAATATCTATTGTCATGCAACTCTACCTCCTACATTATGGTTGTAAAAATCCTACACATTTCTTCCTATTAATAATTTGGCCATTTCATCACTGCAGTATTATTCAAATCGAAGTATAACTCCGCAGAAGTAAAAAAAAATTATGGATCCTTCCAACACCATTATTTGAGACCTATCCCATTAGATTATTCTATTTTCCCTGGTTGCAGTGGTACCTATCATTTTCAACCCTTTTTTTCTGTCATGGACCCGAACCCTTCCCAACACCCTTATTTGGCACATATCTCATTGCATTCCTCTTTTCACACTGAACATAATCTTGTATATCATTTTTCAGTCTTTTTTCTGTGGACCCACTTCCCCTCCTACGTACCCCGCATTTACCCATGGCCAATACTTGCAACCAAGAATTCCTTCACCTACAATATGAATCCAAACATAACAAGGCAGACATCCAAAGACTGACCTTTGAACTTGCTTCCAACAATACTCGCTTGGAAACCTTAGAGGCCAAAGTTACAGGCGAATTGGTCGATGTTAAGGGAGCATTGGCCTCCCTCACCTAGTAGTTGAAATAGTCCCATGGCTCTCCCTCCCTTGAACAACCTTCCCACTCTAAAGGTGAGAAATATTCCTATAATATGGCCTTTTATTCAAACTCCCTTCCTCATGACCCCTGTCTCCCCCGAGTTGAGGTGAACAAATTTGATGGATCATATCCTACATGTTGGATCACTCAAATGGAACAGTATCTCTCCTTTCATGGAATTACTGATGATCTAGCCAAACTTCGTTATGGTGTCCTCTATTTGGATTCAAAACTCTGGCAATGGTGGAAATGGCGTAGAAAGACATGGCAGGGGTATGTTTCTTGGACACAGTTTATGGAAGAGCTATATGACTTCTTTGACACTGACACCCACTATCTCGAACATTTAACCAAATTGAAGTAATATGGCATAGTGGAAGACTGTATATCTGCCTTTGAACACTTGGCTTTCATAATGGAGGGAATGTGTGATTCCTTCTTCCATGAATGTTTTATCAGTTGCCTCAAAGATGAAATTCAAGTCCAGGTCCTCATGGCTCGCCCTCAAACTTGGTTGGAAGCTACTCAACATGCTAAGGAAGCCCAACATATTGTCCATGATTAGACCCACAAACCTTCATTTATTCCTCACAGTCGACCTACCAACCTCGCCCCTCCTTCCACTCCCCTCAAGATCCAGAAATTAACTCGGGCTAAAATGGAGGAATGCCAACTCAAGGGCCTTTGTTATAATTGTGATGAAAAATATTTTCTGGGGCACAAGTGTAAGGAACAAAAATTGTTTATGGCCATCTCTGAGGATGTTTCTGAAGAAGAGATCAAGACTCCCCCTGTGACCGAATTACCTGAGCCAACTGATATTACACCACTAGCTGACCCTCCCGTAGTGGAACCGATCATTTCCTTGAATTCTCTCACTGGATTCTCTGCTCTCCAAACCCTCAATCTCATTGGCTACATTAAGAATCAAAAAGTCATCATCTTAATTGACAGTGGTAGTACACATAATTTTATTCATCGTCGTATTTCCCAAGAAACCCATTGTTATATCCATGCAATTAACAACTTTCAAATCATGATTGTCAATGGAGGTTCCATGAAATGTGGGGGGCATTTTGAAAATGTGCATCTCCAAATTGGGCAGTATAACCTGAAATCTCATATGTTTTCTATTGACATGGGTGGTTGTGATATTGTTCTCAGTGCGGAATGGTTACACACTCTTGGTCCCATCCTCATGGATTTTAAGGAATTAACCATGCAAATCCAACAG
The DNA here is from genome assembly GCA_010110895.2 of Picea sitchensis. Lineage (NCBI taxonomy): Eukaryota > Viridiplantae > Streptophyta > Pinopsida > Pinales > Pinaceae > Picea > Picea sitchensis. The sequence goes on along the minus strand of SNQJ01S0033100.1, from coordinate 111,738 downwards.
GATGAACAACAATATAAGATCCAAGGAATCACTGTAGGTTCACCTGAGATCATCAATTCCCATCAAATGGAAAAGATCCTGAAAAAAGGTCATTCCTGCATTATTTCCCAACTCCATTCTATTTAATCAATTGAGACCCCATCGGTGCATCGTGACCTCCAATGTATCATCTCCAAACACCAAGCTATTTTTTCCACCCCACAGGGACTTCCTCCTTCTTATGGTGTTCATGATCATTCATTTCTCATCCCTGAAAGTCTTCCTCCCAATGTTCTCATTTATCATCATCCCTTTGCCAAAAATAATGAAATTGAGAAAATTGTTCAAGAATTTCTAGTAGCATGTGTTATCCGCCCTAGTACTAGCCCCTATTCTTCTCCTGTGGTCATGGTGTTGGAAACTTGGTCAATACTAAGAGGGGGGGTGAATCGATATTGGTTAATTATTTAAACTTTTAATAATTTTAACTTATTAACAACAATTGATCAACACCAATAAACTTGAATATAAAACCAATACAATAATACAAGTTACAATAATGATTGGGAGACACCAATCTCCTTGTTCATGGATTCAACCCTACGAAGCACCAACTCCCTTGTTTTAGGGCACCAACCCTAGGAATCACCAACTCCCTTTGTTTAGGGAACCAAACCTAGGAAGCAACAACCCCCTTTGTTTAGGGAACCAAACCTAGGAAGCAACAACCCCCTTGTTTAGGGCACCAACCCTAGGAAGCCCCAACTTCATTTCTTCAAACTTTAATCAATAAAGGACATTAGTCCTTCCTTTCTCCATGCTTCCACCCTCATTACATAAGTATCTTGTCTTTATTCCTTGGATTCTGCTATGCCTTTAGATATTCTATGTAAAATCCACAGAGACACTTTACTTTCACCTTGTTTGTCTACTTATATACTTTCCAAAAGGTATAAGGTTGAACCATTGTATCCTTTAGTAATGAAGCATTGCGGCCCTTCATTTAATTAACACAAATGGTTATTTCATTAATTGAGTTCCGTGCACAAAATTAGACATTGATTTCGTACGAATATTTTCGAGTGTTGGAAATGAATTTTACAATTCTACGGCATGGGTTTTGTGCAAAACATGCCCAATTAGCCATCAAGCGGAAATTTCCCCAAAACGTGTGCGAGGTGGTCGATACAGGTGGTTCTTTGAAAGTGTTAGCACCAGACGTCACCTCTGGATTGTGGCAGAGGTAAGCCCAATACCCATCAAGTTATATGTCATGGTTAATGGATTTAAAGAAGTCAAATGGGGCAGACTCGAGAGAATATCGTTTTAACTCAGAAAATTGGGGTGGTATGCAAAAGCAAATAAGGTCTTGATCAAATTCTGCCAGTAAGTTGTAGTAAGGGTGAGTAGGAGGAAGAAATTGAGGAGAAGATGTAAAGGTTTGCTCTTGACATCAGGTCTTCCAGCATGCCTAAGGAGGAAAAACTTTGAAAACAATATCCTCTTGAATTCGGGGTTTCAAGAAACTGAAAACGCTATAACTGCATTGCAATCAAACATCCATTACAATAGAGTCACCACAATCCATGTGAATCCTTCGATAATGAAAATTCAATATCAGACGCAGATAAGATGAAAAAATAAGTTGGCTTTCATTAAACAAGAAATCTCATATCAAGTTACATAACCAAAGAACCATAGCTTCATTAAAACATTACAATACGGGAGCTTAGCTCAATTATCGACCTCAAAAAAATATCAAAACTGAGTATATATACTCAAAACTGTTGCAACTACCAGGAGCATGATCAGACCCTTACATTCAAAGCTTCTAGTTGACACCCGCTTTGTTAGACTGTGTGGGAATTCTTTTGTTAGACGCGAGCTCAGATCAACATGGGTTTTGTAGGAAAATCTGCTCGCAGGAGTACTATGGGCTGATGGTTAAGTCCCCACGGCCAGACCTTCCATACCTTCCATTTATGGAGTGAGTCGAGGTTTCAACCACCACTCCTTTTTCATTAACTTCCTTCATTGAGATCAGGATGGGACTTAACGCCCAAGGATCTACCATGTGCTGCTCGCGGCACTTAGAGTCAACTCGACACCTTGAAACCATGATGGTCTCGTTCTTTAACTCACACACGCATCCTTGGCTTTTGGTGCAGGTCTCATGAAATTATCACTCTTTCCTTCGTGCTCCCAAAGCTCCTGGTGCCAGTTTCTCCTTCACCACATTTGTCTTGCATGTGACCTCGTGCCATGACCATGGGCCCAACTCCTGGGCGCATCACGATTTCGCGTTTCAGGGGCCTTCACATCACTTGACTACACTCTCCCGATACCTGATATTGAGAAATTTCCCTTCTTCAGATCGACGATCGGATCTTCTATGCATTTGATGGCCATGATTTCTCCTAAAACTCTTGAAATTCACTTCCGCGAACCATCAGATCGGTTGCCACCTATCCCTATAAGATCCACAGTCCAAATCTAATCTTCATCGTATTGGGATTTCGCGTCTCGGGAAGTTGAAAGGCTACTCACATCCCTTCCCCCGATTCCCGAATCTCTGACTTCGCCAGAATCAGATCAACAGTCCATGACTTTCCTCGATCCAACGACTCAGATCAACTCGTGATTTCACATTTCGCGAGTCCTCTTGACTCTTCCCTTGGAATTTTCCGACTCGCAAAACCGCAAAATCGTTGATCATGCACCACATTCCCTTATGAATTGAACGGTCCAGATCATTTCACGAGTTCTAAGAACCCTTGCCTCTGCACTTCCTGAGTTCCAAAACCGCGAAATGATGATCTTTCACCACGTGCCCTTTTGAATTGAACGATCAAGATCATTTCGCAAGTTCTAACAAACCTTTCCTATGCACTTCCTGAGTTTTGAAACCGCGAAATGTTGATGCTTTTCCATGTGCCCTTCTGAATTGAACGGTTTAGATCATTTCACGAGTTCAGACTTCACGATTTCTGACAACCCTTGCCTTTGTACTTCCCAAGTTCCAAAACTGTGAAATGTTGATATTTCGCCACGTGCCATTCCCAGTGCCAACGACTAGGATTGACCTCGCGACTTTAGACCTTTGTCTGACATTAAACTTCGCGCAACTTTATGAGACTGATCGCCTGAGGGTAGAAAATCTGAACTTTGAATGGAATCTCCTCCGCTGAAAACTGAACTTGCTCGCTCGCTTGATTTGAGTCCATATTAGACCGCTCTAAGTGTTGCACTTTGTGCTCATGGATTTGGCCTACGTAAAATAAAAACTTGGACGACTGGCTATGGGTTCAGGAAAACAAAAGGATCAGTGATAGAGGTTACGAAGATGAGTGCATAAACAAAAAGGGGCAAACAAAACGACTTTGTCGGCTGAAGGGGAAAATTTAAAGACATGGCCTACGAAAGAGATAAAAACAGGGCATGGGCATAGACTCGGGTATAAACCACCAACTCATAGGACTATGACAAGTTCATGTGATAACATTGGCTCCACAGGGGATGGCATGCTCCCTGCGAGCTGCCAAGAATGCGCAGTTCCAGTGACTTATCTATTGGGCTATGGAGTCTTTATAAAACAAAAAAAAGAAAAAAAAAAAAGAAAAATGATATTTACAATGACATGGGAAACCTCTCATGGATTTAAGTAACAAAAATTTTCAGAAAATGCCCATTTACAGGGCTACCAAAAACTTCAGCATCCTCCAAATTTTGCAACTTGTAAGTGTTATTTGAAAAAACTTCAGAAATTTTGAAGGGGCCGATCCATAAGGCCTCAAATCTACTGTTCTTTCCTTTACCCTGCTTGGGTGCATCCCATTTTAGTACTAGATCTCCCAGCTGGAAATCCTCCTTTGTTACTTTTTCTGTCAAAAGCCTGCTTGATCTTCTGTTGATGTTGATGTGCTTTGTCCAGTAACTTCTCTCTAGCCTACTACACTTCCACCAGTTGTTGTATCCTTCTGATCATATCATCAGGCTCTTCTTGGCAATCTTGGAAGAATTTTTCCATGGGTAAGGCCAATTGAGAAGGAAAGATGGACTCAATTCCATATACAAGCTGAAAAGGAGAGACACCAAGAGATCTCTTTGTTGTCACTCTGTCAGCCCACAGAGAAAACTTGAGGTTTGAATCCCATGCTTTCTTATTGTCCTCTAACAATATTTTGATGATATTTATAAGGCTCTTGTTAGAGGAATTTTCTAGTCCATTCCCTTGAGGGTAGTAAGGAGTTGAGTGAATCAATGCAATCCCAAACTACTCACAGAATTGAATCAATGGTTATTCCTTAAAGGATGCATCATTATCAGTGACAATTCTCTTCTGACAACCAAACCTTGCTATAATATCCTCAGAAAACCAATGATTACCTTGTGAGAAGCGCTCCTTGTGAGGATAGCTTCTATCCACTTGGTAAAGTAATCTGTGGCAGTCAAGATCCACCTGTGCTGACCACTAGAAGTTGAATGAATCTCCCCGATAAAATCTAGGCGCCATTGCTGAAAGGGTCCTAAAGCCACCATAGGCTTCAAAGGAAAGGACTTGAGCTATTATTTTCCAGAGAATTTCTGACACTTGACACAATCCCTGATTTTAGCACAAACATCAGTGAATAGGCTAGGCCATAAATAGCCAACTCTGAGAATATTGTAGGCTGTGGTTTTCCAGAAGTGATGTCACCCACACAAACTATCATGAAAGTCAAACATGATTTTTTGGGCTTCCTGTGGGTCTAAACATCTCAACATCACCCCTAGAGGATATTTCCAATATAAAACTTGATCAATGAGGCAATATTTAATTGATATGAGCTTTGAATCTCTTACTTTGATTTTTTCCATGCCATCAGGAGGCTGTAACTTCTGTAGAAAGAAAATGGTGTCCCTGTACCAAGCACATTCTGCTAACGGAGGGTAGACTTGAGAACTCATATCAGAGAACTCACCCTGCTGATTTTCTGAGAAAGCGTTGATGAAATTTACCCCTAAGGATTTGCAATTAGTTTCAGCTAGCAGCTTGGATAAACCTTGACTCTTAACCAACTTAGTGGGTCTTATCTCCAAGTCAAATTCAAGGATTTTAGCAATCCATTTGCTCCTTCTCCCGTCTATGTCGGGTTGAATGAGAATCTCCTTCACAAAAGCTGAAGGTACATATGCAATGACCTTTGAATGAAAAACATAGACCCTGAAGGATTTGAGATCCTTAACTAGGGCATAGGCTTTTTTTTACATGATGTCATATTTCAGCTCTGCATCTCTCAATGCCCTGCTAAAAAAGGTAATGGGTTGCTCGAACCCTTTGTCATTCTTTTGCAACAAAACGACTGCCATGGTGTCAAATGAAGCAAAGGAGAAAATCATAAAATCTTTGGAATAATCAGGGCTAATGAGAACAGGTGCTTCGGTCATGACCTTATTTATTTGATTGAAGGAATTACGAGATCCAACAGTCCATTTTATTTCGTTTCCTTTCCTCAACATGATTGTAATGTCCTTCACAAGTTCAACAAAATTAGAAACAAACCTCCTCAGAAAATTGATCTTCCCCAAGAAAGACTGAACTTCTTTCTTGGACCTAGGATGTGCTAAGGTTTGGATGGCTTCAACCCTGTTGGAATCAATCTTTACTCCCTTAGTTGATATTATGTGCCCCAGTAATTTTCCCTCTTTCATAGTAAACAATGACTTCTTGGGATTCAGGGAGAGACCAAATTGTCTGCATCTTTGGAAGACCTTTCTCAGATGATAACATTGTTCTTTATTAGTCCTGGAGAAAACTGTAATGTCATCAAGATAAATTACTACAAATTTATCCATTTCCCCAATGAAGGCGATGTCCATAGCTCGTTGGAAAGTTGCTCTTGCGTTCATCAAACCAAAGGGCATCTTGGCATACATGAATGTACCCCATGGAGTGGTGAAAGTTGTCTTCTCTCTATCCTCAGGTAAGATAGAAATCTAATTGTATCTAGAAAATCCATCAATCATAGACATCCTGGATGCACATGTTATCCTCTATATTATGTTCTCCATCTTGGGCAAGGGGTAGTTTTCCTTCTTGGAGCTTCTATTTAGGTTTCTGAAATTGACACAAAGTCTGATTTCTCCACTCTTCTTTCTCACTGGGACCAAGTTAGCCACCCATTCAGAATACCTTAAAGGAATGATAATTTGAGAATCCAAGGGATTCTTTACCTCTTTCTCCATGATAGGCAGGAGCATGGGTTTGATCTGCCTCAGTTTCTTCCTAAATGGTTTGGCCTCTTCCTTCAATGGGATCTTATGCTCAATGATACTTGTATCGTATGTTCTGAGATCTTCATATGTCCAACCAAATACATCATCAAATAATTTTAATAGCTTGGCATATTCAACCCTTTCTTCCTTTGACAGATCGCTCGACAACTTGACAAATTTTGGGTCTTCCTCTATACCAATATTGCATTCTATCACCTCAGCATCATCAGTGGAACCTTTAACTTTCACTGCCACATCATTTCTGTCAAATAAGATTTCCAGAGGGACTAGTCCCTTTGGAATGTGATTGTTAGGCAACTGAACAATATGGTGATTAGCGATTTTATTCAAGAAAACATCATCATGAGGATTACTTTCAAAATCCTGATCTTGATCGATATGTAGTGCAGAGAACTCCTCAACAGTCTCAAGGAATCTTTTGATCTCAAGATCATCCTCAAATATTTTCCAATGCTTGACATTGTCAAGTACAGAGGGTCTGTAATTTACTTCTACATCATACATGAACTTTGGTGGAAAAGGGACTCTAAAATTGCTTGCTAAAACATCCAGAGAATCAACCATGATGTTTTCTTCTCTTGGAATAAATGAAATGTTGAAAGGAAGGAAAAAAATGTCAACAAGGTCCCACACCTCATTTCTATAACTTCTTAGACTGAGGTGCTTAGCTTGGTAGATATTTATGACTTGATGGACAATTAACTCAACATCCCCAAATACTTGTATCTCTTCAATTCCCATGTCCTTTGCATCCCTCAGACCTAAAATGAGAGCTTCATACTCTGCCACATTATTGACAGCTTCAAATTCTAACTTGTAGGACAGAGTTATAGTCTCTTGAGCAGGTGAAACGAAAACCACTCCAGTACCAACAAATTCCTTAGAAGAGGCTCCATCGAAGAACATTTTCCACACAGAGGTGATAGGAGGGGAATTTGCACAAGAAGTAATAGGATGCTTTTTTATTTCCAGAGGAGGTTCAGAAGCGTCGGTGAGTTGCAGCAAACTAGATCCCAAATCTGTGTCAAGATCAAATATAGGATGATTTGTGGGGTTTGCTTCATCACTAATAATGTAGGCCAACTGAGCTTCCCTGTAAAGTCTCCTATGCTCACCCCCAAACACCAGAATGGTAGCATAGGTGAAGTCCATCTGCAAAGTTCCTCCTAGTATTTTTATCCAAGATCTAGATAGAAGCATCCCAAACTTAGGGGGAACGTCGGCTACCATGATGTCCATGATCATGCTTTTCATTGGCAAGTGGAACAAAGATACGACCAATTCTTTGATAACCCCAAGGCACTTGACCTTCCTAGAGTCGAAATAATACAGGTCGTGGTAGGCTTTTGTAATCTCCAGACCGAGCTCTTCCATGACAATATCAGGCATAAGATTGTGAGATGCTGTTGAATCCATCAAAAATTTGTGAAACACCTTGTCATGTATGTTCAGTGAAGTATAGAAGGGAGGGGATGAATCATCTCTATCTTCTACCAAAGGACCTAGGATAGCTGCAGGATTCTCATACTGGAGGTTTACTGAGTCTGTGGAATGAGATGAAGGTTCGGGCTGCAACATTTTGGAGATGCACCTTTTGAAGTCTTCATGATTGACCAGCTCTGAAATGGGTACAGGGATTATAATATTTTGTATTTCATGCTCAAAGTTGAAAGAGGAGGGGGGATTTAGAATTTATCTCACTTCTGGAACATGACTTTTGACCACTGGTGGGGGGGTATGTGCCTTCTTTTCCTTTCTTCGGTCTGCAATATATTTAGCAGGTTTTTTTGCTTTGGTAGGCCGATCAGGGATGTCTGATTTCCCTTATTTCTATTTGGACCTCAAATTATATCTGTTTGGAGTGTGGCTGGTTTTTTCCCCTTTACTCAGATCATTTAGTTGGTTTTCCATTAGAGACTCCTCATATGCAGATTGATTTAAATGGGGAAATGAGGAGGTATCCCCAAGACAATGGATTTCGAGATCAACCTCCTCTTCCTCTTCTTCTTCATCAATGACAAGGTTATTTTGGAGAGGGGCTTGAATTCTTTGATCATCCCTATCTCGGCCTCTTTGATCTCTTGGAAGTATCTGAGGAGAATTATTAGGTATCCTAAAGGTACCTCTGTTATCAACGTTTTGAGTACTTCTATAGACCTATCTTGCTTCAATTTTTACCTTATCCATATCCGCAGAAAGAAATTTTACTAATTTGATAAGCTCATCATCTTGAGGGTGGACAAAAGAGGAAGAGGTTGAAGTTTCAGACCTTCCCCTTCTTCTGTCCATATCAGCCTTACTCCTAAGCTCATCAACTACCATAATATTGGATTCTACTTCAATGGTTGCATCTTTCATATGATCCAAGGAGGTATCTCTCCTTTCTCTTAACAGGAGGCATAAATCAGGGTCAAAAGAACTAGAATAAGTAATATTTGCAAAGGTTTATGTAGGCTTAACCTCAGTGGGAATTTTTCTATACATTTTATTAAATCTCTTTAAGAAGTCAGAAACAAATTCCCATTCCTTTTTCTTCAGTGATCCAAAATCTGTAATATAGTAAAGGAAATCCTTTCTCTCCCCCCAATTCTTTAAGAAGGCTTCATATAGGGCTTCAATCCCATCGATAGATCCAGGAGGAAAGGCCCTAAACCACTTCCTAACCTCACCTTCAAGGCTATGAACAAAAATCCTCATCCATACATCTGCATCCATGATGACATGACAATCTGTAAAACTGTAAAAGGCTTCAAGGTGTTCCTCTGCGGTTATGTCTCCCTCGCCTATGAACTTGGGCAACTGCTTAAGGTAGCCATCCATTGGGAGGGCATTCAGAGGATAATGCAAAACAAGAGGGGCATACCTAGAAGCTATTATATCTTCCATTCTAGTCCTGGGGGGATTTTCTCCTGCCATTGGAGTGTGAACAGGAGGAGAAGCAGGTGGAGATGGAGTTCAGATAGGTGAGACTAGAACTGTGCTTCTGGGGAAAAGGGAAACAATTGAGTGTTTGAGAAAATAGTTACAGAGTTGGTAGGAACAGAGGTTTTTGTTGCAGAAAATCTAACAGGAGGAGGAGTAGTAAATCCAGGGGTGGGGAAGTCTCCTAAGGTCCTAAGTCTGAGCCACGGTACAACTTAAGGAGAGATAGGAGTGTCGAAGCTTTCTCCTTCCAAAACCAGGCTAGGAGAAGAGAAATCAGCCAGAAAACTTCCGAAATTCAAATTTTTGGAAACTCCAACAGATCAGATAACAGGAGAAACAAAAACAGTAATTGGGGTTTCTGAAGGAATATTATGAAAATTACCAGAATCACCTAGTTCAGAAGCTGAAGTACCTTCTTGAGGGGTCTTTCCTTTCCTGATAATTTTCTCTGGGTCAGCTTCAGGCATGGTTAGAGGCAGTTGTGGATGATACCTCATGTGTCTACCTTTCAGAGCTAGCTGAAACAGTGGAGTTGGACCAGTTGAGTCACCATACAGTGGAGTCGGCAGGTGTAGGTTGCAATATTCAATGGTACTGAGGTCTAATGCACCTTTATAATCAATTAGCTTTGTCATTCTATCCCAGGTAAAATCTTCAATTCGTCCCCGACAACAGTGCCATAAATGTTAGCACCAGAAGTCACCTCTAGATTGCAGTAGAGGTAATCCCAGTACCCATCAGGTTATATGTCATGGTTAATCGATTTAAAGACGTCAAATGGGGAATATCGGACCCCTGCATTCAAATCTTCCAGTCGACGCCCACTCTGTCATACTGTGTGGGCATTCTTCTGTCAGACGCGAGCTTAGATCAACATGGGTTTTGCAGGAAAATTTGCTCGTAGGAGTACCATGGGCTAACGGCTCAGTACCCATGGTTGGACCTTCCATACCTTCCATTTATGGAGTGAGTTGAGGTTTCAACCACCACTCCTTTTTTCATTAACTTCCTTCATCAGGATCAGGACGGGACTTAAGGCCCAGGGATCTACCATGCACTCCTAGCGGCCCTTCGAGTCAACTCGACACATTGAAACTATGATGGTCTCGTTATTTAACTCACACGGGCATCTTCGGCTTTTGGTGTAGGTTTCATGAAATTCTCACTCTTTCCTTCGCGCTCCCAAAGATCATGGTGACAGCTTCTCCTTCACCACATTTGTCCTGCATGCATCCTCAGGCCATGACCATGGGCCCAACTCCTGGACGCATCGCGATTTCGTGTTTTGGGGACCTTCACATCACTTGAATACACTCTCCCGATACCCAATATTGCAAAATTTCCATTTTTCAGATCGATGATCGGATCTGCTATGCATCCAATGAACATGATTGTTCCCAAAACTCCTAAAATTCACTTTCGCGAACCATCAAATCGACTGCCACCTGTCCCTATAAGATCCATGATCCATATCTAATCTTCATCATATCAGGATTTCACATCTCGAGAAGTTGAAAGGCTACTCACCTCCCTTCCCTCGATTCCCGAATCTCTGACTTCACCAGAATCAGATCAACGGTCCATGGCTTTCCTCGATCCAATGACTCAGATCAACTCACGATTTCACATTTCGTGAGTCCTCTCGACTCTGCCCTTGGACTTTTCTGACTCACAAAACCGCAAAATCTTTGATCCTGTGCCACATTCCCTTCTAAATTGAACGGTCCAAATCATTTCGCAAGTTCTAACGACCCTTGCCTCTGCACTTCCCGAGTTCCGAAATCGGGAAATACTGATATTTTGCCACGTTCCCTTCTGAATTGAATGATCGAGATCATTTCACGAGTTTGGACTTCGTGAGTTCTAACAACCCTTGCCTCTACACTTCCCGAGTTATGAAACCACGAAATGTTGATCTTTCGCCACATACCCTTCTAAATTGAATGGTCCAGATCATTTCACGAGTTTGGACTTGCGATTTCTAACAACCCTTGCCTCTACACTTCCCGAGTTCCAAAACCGCGAAATGTTGATCTTTCGCCACGTGCCCTTCCTAGCGCCAATGGCTAGGATTGACCTCGTGACTTCGGACCTTTGTCTGACATTAAAATTCATGCAACTTTATGATCTCGATCGCCTGAGGGCCGCAAATCTGAACTTTGAATGGAATCTCCTCTGTTGAAAACTGAACTTGCTCAATCGCTTGATTTGATTCCATATCAGACCGCTCTAAGTGTTGCACTTTGTGCTCATGGCTGTGGCCTGCGTAAAATAAAAACTTGGACGACTGGCTAAGGGTTTGGGAAAACAGAAGAATCAGTAACATAGGTAACATAGATGAGTGCTTAAACAAAAAGGATCAAACAAAATGACTTTGTCGGCTAAAGGGGAAAATTTAAGACATGGCCTGTGAAAGAGAGAAAAACATTGCATGGGTATAAACTCGGGTATAAACCACCAACTCACGGGACTGTGACAAGTTCATGTGATAACATAAAGCAACTTGTCTAGATTTTCCTTTCGTCGTCGGATACCAGATCAACTTCATTGCATTTTACCTTTTCATGAATGTCTAAATTGACCTCCACATATCTCCTTTGTTGGTGACTATTTAAACTCAACTTGTGAACATTTTACTTGATGGTGGATATTAAAATCAGTTCCCTCTTAGCTGCTAGTCACTAAATATTCGACTTGGTCTTCACCCTTTTTCATATTTGCTTCCTCATTCAACCAACAACAATCTTTTTGGTTGACTCAACTAGGAGAAATTTCAACTTGAGTATTTCTATTTTGGTCCACCCAACTTGCTTCGGCCTTGACCCGACTTGTATTTCCCAATTTAAGTTTGCTTCGACTTCGACCTTTAGGTTACTTCATTCTTGGACCAACTTGAATAAGAAGAAAAATGACTTGAGATATTCGACTTTGGTCATCCCGACTTGCTTTGGCCGACTTGAATTTCCTGGCTCAATTTTCTTTCGACTTCGACCTTCGGGGTAATTTACTTCACTTCTACTCAGAATGACTCGACTTAGAAGAAAACCGACTTGTGTAATTTGACTTTGGTCATCCCGACTTGCTTCGATTTCGACTTCGACTTCGGCTTCGATCTTCAAATTCTTCGATTTCAACTTCTTCTACTTATCTGATTTCGACCTTCGACTTCTTCGACCTCTTCGATTTCGACCCCCGATTTCTTTGACTTCGACCTTCGACTTTTTCAAATTCTTGTTGAGATGTTTATACCATACTTCTTGACTTTGTGACTATATTGATTCCTATACTAATATTATTTGACATCAATGCAAACATTATAACACCATGTCCAACATTATTATTTGTGATTTATATGCATCCATATTGGATTCTCCATTTACCCTTTTTATCTCGACAATTTCTTCATGGTTTTTTTTTGTGCATGGATGTTAATGACACAATCCACCATAAACCATATTTCCATTAGGGTGATTTCATCAACCTCATACAATATAGGATGAATGCATCAATCTCATACAATATATTAGTCAATATTATCTTTCTATTAATATTCAAGTCAATTTCATAACATTATGTCCAATATTGACAATTCCTCTCAAACAATCAATCAATGATACTTCACTTATATATCAAGGTTGAAATCAATGACAACCAAATTGTCAACACATGGTACTCAAGAAAGAAGGTACTTGGCGCATGTGTCCAGACTTTTTCCCCCTCAATAAACTCACCATCAAAGACAAATTTCCCATTCCTATCATTGATGATCTCTTGGATGAATTAAGTGGTGCTCAATACTTTACTAAATTTGATCTTCATTCTGGCTACCACCAGATACGTATGCAATAGGAAGACATTCCTAAGACTTTTTTTCTAACTCATGAGGGTCACTATGAGTTCTTGGTCATGCCCTTTGGCCCATGTAATGCTCCCTCCATTTTCCAAAGTCTCATGAACCATGCTTTCCATCCTTTTCTCCGTCATTTTGTCCTAGTTTTCTTTGATGATATTCTCATCTATAGTCAAACCTGGACAGAACATCTTACCCATGTGGATCAAGTTCTCAGTCTACTCTCTCAGCACCAAATTTTTCTCAAGAAATCTAAATGTGCTTTTGGAGCTTCGGAAGTGGAGTACTTGGGCCATATTGTCGGCAAGAATGGTGTAAGGGTGGATCCTAAGAAAATTGAAGCTATGTACGATTGGTCGAAGCCTGAAACTCTAAAGAGATTGCATGGTTTTCTGGTTTTAACATTATATTATCGCAAGTTTGTTAAGAATTATGGATAAATTGCAACGCCTCTTATTTCTATCCTTAAAAAGAATGCTTTCACTTGGAATCCAACAACTGATCAATCATTCCAAGCATTGAAAGAATCCATGTACATAACTCCTGCCCTGGCCCTTCCTAACTTCACAAATACTTTTGTCCTCGAATTTGATGCGTCCAGGAAAGAAATTGGAGTAGTACTCATGCAAGAGGGTAGGCCTTTGACCTTCACTAGAAAACAACTCTCAGAGCAACATCTTGGCCAATCAATCTATTAAAATTAAATGTTAGCTATTCTGCATGTTGTGGATCTATGGAATCCTTATCTATTGGGGCAATGGTTACAAATTAAAACAGACCATCATAGCCTCAAGTATTTCCTAGAACAGAGGATTTCAACCCAAGAGAAACAAAAATGGGTGACCAAGATATTTGACTATGATTATGAGATCATTTATAAGAAGGGAAAATAAAATGTAGTGGTTGATGCTCTATCCTGAAAGTACGAAGAAGAAGGATCCATTTTTTCCCTCTCCTTCATTATACCAGAGTGGCTCCAAGATTTTCGCTAGGAATGGCTGCAAGACACCAAAACTTCTCGACTAAACCAACAATTGCAAGATAATTCTCCAATTTCTTCCACGTACTTTTGGCATAATGAAGAACTCTACTAAAAAGGTCATATGTATTTAAGCCACCAGTCACAACTTAAATCCATGGTTCTTTCTGATCTTCATGCTTCACCAACAACGAGGCATTCTGGGTTTACCAAAACCTATGAACGAGTTAAACGTTCCTTTTTCTGAGATGGTATTAAACATGAATTTTTCACCTTTGTGGATGAATATGATGTCTATCAACGTAACAAGGGAGAAATTATCAAATCTCTAGGCACACTACAACCACTTCCAATTCTACAAGCTATTTGGAGGGACATTTCTATGGATTTCATTGTGGGATTACCTAAATCAGGCAATAAGTCAGTCATCATGGTGGTAGTTGATCGTAATTCCAAATATGCTCATTTTTGTGCTCTTCAACACCCATTCAAAACATCCACAATGGCTCATATTTTCAAGCTTCATGGCATGCCTCATTCTATTATATATGACAGAGATCCCACTTTCACCAAAAAAAATTGGCAAGAACTATTTAGGCTCTAGGGAATATAATTACATCTCAGTACTTCTTATCACCCCTAGACTAATGGCCAAACCGAAGTTGTCAACAAGTGTTTGGAAACATATTTGCAGTGTTTTGAATCTGACCGGAAAAATCAGTGGGCTCTGTGGTTACCCTTAGCTAAATGGTGGTATAACACATCTTACCATACCACTACTTACATGACCCCTTTTGAAGTAGTCTATGGAAAAAATCCCCCTTCATTTCTTTCCTACATGCCAGGGGTATCGAAGGTTCAGGAGCTTAAAAACAATCTTACATTTTGTGCAACCATTCTTCGTTCTCTCAAAGAAAATTTGGTCATGGCTCAGAATCGTATGAAACAACAAGCAGATCAAGGACATTTAGAATGCCACTTTGTTGAAGGGGACCATGTGTTTCTTCATATACAACCTTACAAGAAGACTTCACTCAAAGATGAACACTTTCAAAAGCTTGCTCCCAAATTGTATGGTCCTTCTACCATTCTCAAGCGTGTGGGACATGTGGCCTATCAATTAGCTTTGCCCAGTCATTCTAAGATCCATCATGTTTTCCATGTCTCATGCTTAAGAAGGTGATTGGAACTAAGTGCCAAACTCAAACCACTCTTCATGAGTTTGATGGTGAAGGTTCCATCTGGTTGCAGCCATAGGAAGTCTTGGGCCAACGTGAGTGTTGTCTCCGTCGGCGCACCATCAAGGAAATGTGAATGTAGTGGAAAGATACAACTCCAAAAGATGCCACTTGGGAGTCGACCACTATTCTCCAAGAGTTTCCTCATCTCAAGCATTGAGGACAAGGTGGTTCTTCAAGGGGGAGGGCATGTTAGGGACCTAACCCCCTAACCTCTCATGTAGGTAGAATAATATATTTTCCATGTAATAAATCTCGATACTAGTTAATAAGGCATAATTAATAAATATGAACAAGTCAATGTAAGAAGACCTAACAAAAGTTTATGCTTCTAGAAAGATCTTCCTCTGGAATGTTCTTTAGAAGATATAATTAGTATAAATAAGAGTAGAAAGTATGAGAGGAGCATGTCTTGAGAATTATTGTAATAAATCACTGCTCTGCTGGAGGTTTCCTCCTCGAAGGGGCAAGTGAACATTGTTTCCTATCAATAAAGGTATTATTTTGGTGTTGTGGTTTCATCTATCGTGTTGTTCCGTTGTTATTCTCTGCAATATTTTTGTTTTCAACTATTATAATAGATCTGGTACCTTACATCTTCCAGGGTTAGGGTTTTGGATTTTATTTATGTTAAAAATGCCTCTAAAGCCTCATTGAAAACATCATCATCTTCTTGCGAATGAGCGTAGCCATTACATCTCTTCTGAGAGATAAGTTGTCACCATTCTAGTGAGTCATTCACTCTGTAATTTTATAGTTTTTGTACATTCTCTCATTAATAAAAATTGTGCATTATTGTATCTCTGTGTTTATTGCAATATCTCTGTATATTTCATTGTTATATCTCTGCCTTCATTTCATTCTCAAAATAATCCAGATGAGTTTGTTGAGGGATAGCCACATCCTTTTCCTCTTTTTGTTGTCTTTTTTTAAAGCATGTTTTTCCAAGCCCTTTATTAGCCATTTATTACCAAGTTAAAGACAATAAAGGGCACTAAAAAGGAAATGCATATCCCACATGCGCTCTACCTTGGTTTGCATGCTTTTCCAAGTTGAAGATAATAAGGGGAACTAAAAAGGAAATGCATAGCCCACAAACACTTTACATTGGAAAGCAACATTAATTCATTAGTTATTTATTTTATGGGTCCCTCACGTTTTTTAGAGAGGCATTTCATTGCTCTTGGGATCCCAAGGCGATATTTTATTGCATAATATTTTTTTCCAGGGCACCTCCGAGGCTAGTGGCTCTTCCTTCCCATGAAATGAGGTACATTCCCTTCTTGGGTCAGTAAGCCCAAGAACCTAAAATATGGGGAAATGGAGGGAAAGAAGTGATGGAAGGTGGCAAGTATGAGCGTCAATGGTACGATGACCCTTCAAGGAGACCCCCAATAGCAACCCTTTTCCTAAGGGTGGCCACTTACTAGGAAACCATGACACTCACCAAGGTGAAAAAGTGGTATAATTTCCAAGAAAATGTTTTCAAAATCCAGAAAGGATCCTTTGCAACATGTTCAAATGCTTCAAATATTAAAATGACACTTACAACAATACCAAACTTGTTACCTCATTAAGCAAGACATGTTGTCCTCTATGGGCCAAGATGAGTGTGGTGGATGCTACTACCATCGATCAGATGGTGATGTGTGGTATGATAGGATCCCCTACCTTCTCATTTGCCTCTCGGTACTCCATGTCTTCAACTTGAGGGCCTCGAGACATCATCTCCTTAGTTATCCCTAGAAATTGGGGATAGCATTTGACTCCTACTCGGGGACATGTATTTGTTGAAGAGTGAATGAGAACCTCGGCATATCCTGGTAAGACATGTGCCTACACACACTGAAACAAACAAAATGTTGGATATCGAGGATGTCTCACTCACCCTTTGTCCATATGATCAAAAATTCAAAATTTCAACTAATCTTTAAAACAATTTTTTTCCTTTTTTCACAAACAATTAAACTAAAATGTAATATGATGAAGGAAAATGATGTAAAGTTACTATGTAACAATGCAAGTAGAGAAAAATGAAAATGAGACATGACATGTGAATCTAAATAAATGCAACTAAAGTGATTTGAAAAAGCAAATGCAAATGCAATAAAGAAATATGACCTACCTACTTAATTGGGGCCCGATGCCTATGGAGATTAGGTGCTAAAAGTGTCAGGTGAAATTGTACAACCAGTGCAACCATCTGCTCAACATCTCATCCAAGTATCTCCCCATGTGCTTAATCATGTGACACAACAAAGATAAGTCAAGTACAAAATAGTCACGAGTAACAATAAGCATGTGATGAATCATAGAAAGAAACTCATGGAGGTGGGTGGCAAGGAAATAATCCTGCTGGAAAGGATGGCCACAAACTCGATCCACCCATATTTGAAGAGGGGTACCATATGTATATGATGGCTCATATTCCTCCTTACTCACATGATCTCTACCTCCTGAGGACTGAGAGGAGATGAGAGATAGGAAGAAAATGACATGGCTGCCCAAAAAAGAAAATAAGAGGTAAGGGAAAGCCTCATATCCATAGAAATAAATCTTCCCGCTACTGAAAAAAAATTTCCCCTTCATCTGCAAACTATTGTGAAAGGCCCCTAGATGAAAACAATGCCTCTTAGTAGTGTGAGTCTCTAATTCTTCTAGGCTAACCAGGTCCTTATGTTCATCAAAATTCAAGCACGAAGATGATCGAGAATATTCATTAATAGTTTTGAGTTCTTAAAAGGACGATCCTTAAGGTATGGTTGTGTATCAACATGAGTACATTGCAATAGGTCACCCTTGGATAGATGAGACCAATATATGATCATATCATCATCAGACCACCAAATACCTGGATCATCCAAATATGAAGACCAGTTCACTGAAGGTGACAACTTAACATTCTTTATTTGAGAGCTACCCTCAATGTTATAAATGAGGTCCTTATAAAAAAATGATACAAGCCACGTCCCACCTACACCTCCCAACATGTATGAAATCATCAATATGTTGATCAATTGTATCATTGGGACTGATTACTTCTTCATAAGGCTTGACAACTTCATCTTCCTTAAGATGGAAAATAGACACCAAAGTTTCATTTGGGCCTTTAATATGAGAAACTTCATTGGGGTCTTCATGGTGACTTTCTTCATAAATCTATTCTTCAATCACCTCTTCATCCGCAAGGGTTTGTTCTTTGGTAGATTCTTGAGATAAAACTTTTACAAGTTTCATTAGATGCTCAATGACTTCATCAACAAATGTTTCCTCTTCCATCTGCAAAAGTGTCTTCGAGATATGGTAAATTTTGGGTAAGGGTTCATTCCATGGTGCCATAATTCCATAGTCTAAAATGACACTTTAATGGAGTCGTCATATGAGCTCAATGCTCATCAAAGGATATTAGGGAAAGGTGGGTTCTTAGGCTATGGAGTTACCAGATGAGCTTAGAAAGTTCATCAAAAGGGGAGAGGGAACTTCCCTCAGGTGGATTCACCAGACAAGTTACAAAAAGGATTTGGGATAACATGCCAAGTGTCATTAGGGCTCATAAAATGATTCAAAATCCTCCCTGACAATGGCACCAAAATGTTATCGCACAATCTGTAGCTTGGGAAAAGCCCAACCTAATCCATGAAAGTGTGACAACTATGGGAGTACCTACCCACTATCACCTCAGATAGACACTCCCCTCACTTTAGTGATGATGAAATCACCACAAGGGGGGAATCCTGGTGACCCTAGGGGGATTGAGATGGAAATCGTAAGAATAATAGATGAACACCCCTATAGGTAAATATTGGAGAAGGAGTAAGGCTTGAGAATGAGTCTTGTAGATGGAGAATGGTTCTCAAGTATAGAGTACTTGCAAAACATTGTTATCCCTTTCTAGAACAATATAAATGATAGATATACAAGCCTTAAACCAAGGGGGATCAAGAAAGAAACCTTGCTGTCCCAAATTGCAGCAGTAAGGAAATATATATATCAACAACAAATGATAACAATAGCTATAAATTTAACCATCCAAAATATTCAATGGAATTTTTCTCCCTACTCGGGAAACTACAGAAGGGGTTCCACATATTTCTGGAAAGATATCTTCAATATGTCAAATGGGTATTTCATGGAATCGCATTTGGATTCATGGTTTGATAGATATCATTGATTTAATATCAACATGTATTTCACCCAAGGAGGCCGCGCGTACCACCATATTCAACAGTCTTTTTATCCCTGCTCAAGAAACTTCAGAAAAATTTCCACATATGTATGGAAATATCTCTTCAATATCTCAAATGGGTATTTCACGGAATCGCAATTGGCTTCCTGGTTTGAGAGATATGATCGATTTAATCTAATGTATTTGACCAAGGGATGCCACACGTACCAACATCTTCAAAGGTATTTTTCTCCCTGCTCAGGAAACTACAAGAGTTCCACATATGGATGGAAAGATATCTTCAGTAGCTCAAATGGGTCTTCGACAGAATTGGATTTCATCACCTATAGCAGAATTTATGAATAGATTTGCAGAAGGATGTTCACAACCCCCAAAGTCACGATTTTTCTATATTATTTTTTTTTAAATTTGGGATTTCTTTATTTTTCTACCCATTTTCAATGCTATTGTCAACTAGGTTATGGGTCAACCACACAAAACCCTTCTCTTCATTGGGTATTTTCACATTGTAATCATAATGGTATGATAATGGAGTTTCTTTTTTTAGCATGGGTGAAATAATGGGGACCATCATTTTCTAAGGGGAGAGGAATGATCTGAATTTTAGGGGGTATATGGTCTAAATTCAGATACAAAGTCATAAAGCTATAAAGCTAATAGATTGTCAATGTGGATCAAGGAGATGCCCACCTCCTCATTAATTAATTGGGCTAACATGTTGCCCATAAGGGTCAAAGAGAGTATCACCTCTCCATTATTGTATTGGGTTTTATTTTCCACTACTTAGTTAGTTGGGTAGTTAGATATATTATTATAATAATAGAGACGCATTTAATGACCTCTTTCCATTATTGGATTGGGTTTTATTTTCCACTACTTAGTTAGTTAGGTAGTTAGATATATTATACTAATAATAGAGACTCATTTAATGAGCTCCTTTTGACTTTGTCTAATGGACCATTTTGTAAAGCTATATAAATGCCTAGCAAGCCCTCTCATAATATCAAATTACTCATTTTGGCTTCTCTCATATTTTCTATTGTTCATTGTGAGATTAATTAGCTCTGAGTGATTTACTAGTAATGAGTTTTAGAGGTGAGGCTCCTCTTTGAGCCTCACCTCCCAAGTACTTCATTTACATGTTTTTGTCCATGCTTCTTTTCATGCAATATTTCATTTCTAAGCTCCTCCTCTCTCGGCATTCAATCCATCCAGATCTCAGTCCTCGAGATCCGAATCAAAGATATCATAAGTAAAGCTAGCAACAACTAGTCAAACTTCCAATGATTAGAGCAAGACTTTGGTGATGATTAGTGGTTGTTATATGATGTTATCAACAAGTTATTATGAAATCCAAGTGGTTGTAGTAAACCATTGCTACAACAACAAAATATAACCACGGAAATCAATAAGTAAACCGTAAAAAAGATAGATAATAATCAATAGAACACTAATCTAGGTTTACAAGCAAATTTCAACTGTAGATTAGAGAGTAAAGAGTGAAAGAAAGAGGGGTTTTTTGCAGCCCTAATGGTTGTAGAATTAATTTGTAACAACAAAGAGAATCACTAGGCTAATCAAGATGCCCTTAGAGCACAAGGAAGATTATAGCACATAGAATTAATTCCAACTTAGACAATTGCAATATCTCAACATTTCACGTATACCAATGCAATGATTTTATATCTCCAATGCAACTTAGACTAGTGCCTAATCAATTGGGTTAGTGGAGTCTCATGTGTAAGAGCTAGTTTTGTTACTTCTCTAAGGGTGTAATCCCATTTACCCCCTAAATCAAACAAAACTAGCAAGGTAAATATGGGAGGGTGTAAGCCCTTTTACTCCTTCTAGCAACCTTTGCAAAATGTATCTTATTCAAAGATTATAAGGTAGACTTGATGGAGGGTGTATGCCCTTATACTCCTCCATGGGTTTAGATTAATGCTCGAAACAAGAAGAAACCAAACAATTAATGCAAAAATTCCTTACCAATTCCAAGAATAACATGAAGAAACCCTTATTTATCAAGTATATTCCACCACATACTAAGAACAAAGCATATGTAACCCCGAAGTACCCTTTTTAGGGATGGGGCATCAAATTTTGGCTTCCCTCGATCGTCTCAGATCCTCTTTTCAAGGTCTCAATCCTCTTCTTTAGTACCGTAGATTTCTAACACTTGCTGCCAGGCTCGAATCTGAGCTCTGGATTGCAGGTTATGGCCTCTCGAAGCTCTTGGGGCGTTATTAGTCAAGGGCCATGTGGTTCCCACATGGATCCATATCCTTCGTACCATCCCAAGTTTCCCGAAGTATTGGAGACTCCTCAAGATCCCTACACCCACAGTGGAATTCCATCCATCATCCAATCCAACGACGAGACTTGATCCTTGTTTAACACATAAGCTAAAGAGTAATTCGGCGTTCGGTGTTGAACACCCGTTTTCCATTTCTACACGCATATCCTCTGGAGTCTCAAACTCCCAAAGGGCTCGGAAGCTCGCCACGTCGCTTCGACCTTCGGTCCTTTTGGCTTATCTACAACACTATACCCAATCCTCTGGAGTTCCAAAGTCTCAGACTCCTGAAGGGTCCACCCTTACGTGTGGTGGTGTATTAAACGCAGAGGCAAAGACAGGTGTGTCCCAATTACTCCACCTTCCAAATGGGCTAAGAAAATATGTGCCAGGGGGTGTCACGCAACAAGACATAGATGACATGTGGCCCCATCAGGGTGTGACATGTGTCATGTTCTAATGGGCACACAGGGTTTGCGATAAGTACGAATCAAGGTGACATGTGGCACGTCAAACGTGGGTCCACATAACCCTTGGTGACATCAACATTCCATGTCACTCCAGACTGATAGCCTTCCAATGCCCTTAGATCTCATGGTCGAGATGCACCCATGTAGATTCACTGATCTATAGCCTCCGTTACTTCGTAACTTCAACGTTCGCGGGTTCCTTTGTGTGACTCCCTCCTTTCTCTTAGAGTGGTCAGTGTCGGGTTGACCATGGTCTAGATCTAATGGTCATGGGAGATCCTGAGACTTCCTCGGATCTACGACTCTTATCGCATAATGAATTCGGCATTCGGAGGTTTCGCTTGCTTACCATCCCATTTCTCATGGAGTGGTCAGTGTGGGACTGACCGCATCGTGGATCCAATGACCAGGAAGGATTGTGAAGCATCCCTAGATATACGGTTCATGTTAGTTTACAACTCCGACATTTAGGGTTTCAGCGTTATGATAGCTTCGTTCCCCCGAAGTGGGACTTCACAGAAGTGTTGACCACGACGTAGATCCAATGGTCAAGGAAACTCTCGAATACCCTCGGTGTTATGGGATTAATCAGTAAGTGCAGACATAAACATAGCTCCCTAGATCCACCTAGATCTAGAACAAAACATAATAGAATATGACGCTTTCCCTAAGCTCTAACTATTGAGTTCACTACTTAACAAAAGATCAACAACATATTGTTTAACTATCACTTCCTCCTGCCATTTTCATCCTAGCTCCACTCCGGTGCTCCTGTGATATTGAATCTACAAGGGAACACAAGCCGACCAAAGTGAAAGAAATATAATAAACTCAATGAGAACCTATGTATGTGATCAAGGAATCATACAATAAAACAAAGCAAGTTTTATGGGAAAGAAACATATCACTACATTATATTAAAATGAAAGTGGAGATTACAACCAAAGCCTTGATGTCGCAAGGTCCCCTTTCGATGGCCCTTTGCTCCAACACACACACTTGCTCCAAGATCGAATGAAGAAGATCCACAATGACTTGATGAACTGAAATGAAATGAAGCTCTCAAGTATGAACTGAAGTAGAATTCCTCATCCAATTCTTAGCCTATTCAACCTTAACCTTGCTTATGCTTGCTTAACTTTCTTAACCTTTTCCATGAGAGATCCCTCTTTATATAGGGGAAAGAGAGATGCTTTAAGATATTAGGATGATCCCACCAAATCAGAGAAGCGAGTAATATCCAAACCATCCAGACACCACCTCATCTTCTAGAAGATCCCCTTCTAGAACTTTCGTGAAACTTGACCTTTTCTTAGTCTTTTGACATCATCGCACCCTATCTATAAGCAAACTACGGAGACATCGCAGGCCAGCTTCAAGGCAGGGGGTGACGATCAAGCATCGTCGCACCCTGTGTATAGTGCAGCCTGCGACGACCTTTCTTCATAAGGTTTTTGAGAAGAGAAAGTCAATCACTTCCCTCATGGAAAAAGACTCTTTTTTGAACATGAACACATGTTTGTCAATGGACCACTGGGGTGACCAAAATAATGTGTAACATAATTCCCCCCAAAGTATGAAGTTGGAACTCATGAAAGACAAAATACTTTGTAAAAATGTGTGTGTCGAACAAGGAGCGCATCGATCGGGAACCTGCAAACAGTCAAGTATCAACATAATAATATACCATTGTCTGAGGTAGGCATTCCCATACTCAGATTACAAAAAATGTCAAGTGAGTCATGGCCACTAAACATACATTATGGATCCATGTCATTGTGAATCGACATAGCCACGAGGAATACACTGCGGATCTATGCTTTAAAAATGACTCAAATTCGAACATAGCCATGAGACATACACAGTGGATCTATGTGTCAATACAAATCATAAATAATCCATCGCAACTTGGACCAGAATGATGAGATACAGGGTCTTCATTTCCATCGTCCCTAAGTATGAATCTAACCATGTGATTACAGGTCTTGAAGTCGAACATGGTAGAGACCACTTGATTATTGGTCAATGATGAGAACCGCTAACAAGTGTGAGGTAAATCACCATTGATGTCAATGACTCCCAAGGTACCCTTAGTACAATCCAACGAATGTGAATAAATGAGTTGAAGTCGAACACTCGATGGAATCTCCCAATCAGGGGTCAATGATGTGAACCCACTATTGGAAGTGAAGAGACCTGCCATTGAGGCTTGCAGGCTCTAAGGTACTAAATGATTTCTAAGTCTTGTTCCTGGATAATGAGCTAAAGTCAACCGGAAAAGACTCGTCACAAGAGGGCCTTAATGTATCCCCCATTAGTGACACAAAATAAGTAACAAATTTGAAGTAGATCAGAGTATGAGGTGATTCGAAACTGACACAGGGAAGGCCGACATGGTAGAAAATTTATAACTACAGATGGCCAACTCGATAGAAGGCTTATTGAGTTTGGACTTCTCTTGAACATATGAATGACACGACAATAGTCTTCACAACATTGACTCAAGGAGGACCCAACATATGGACATGCGGATGGTCAAACGAGAGATAAATGGATTTTCCAATCTGGATACAATGATGAAGGGGGGTGTCATGTTCAAGAGTGACCATTACTGCCACTAACACAAATACAGAGACTCGTTTCTTTCCCAATTTCCCCCCACCATTTATGGTGAGTACCTCTTTATTTTTACACAAGCTTGAGGAGGATAACATATGTTTGTTGATGTAAGCCCATCCTTCGGACGAGTCCCTCGGAGTATGTTTAACGAACCCTAAGAAGGAGTGGTTTGGCCCCATATGGGTCTTTCGATGTTTGTTTAATGAGTCCAAAGAAAGAAAACTCAGTTGTTTTTCATATTTAAAGAGTTTGAAAAACACTTAAAGAGAACTCAATCATGTCCTTTTTTGTAAATTGATACGACGAGACCGAAAAAGTGATAACCTACCGCTCATCAGATGTTTTCTTCAAATACTTTTACGAGTGTGAAAAGAACAAGGTCGCTCGGCAATCTTTTCATTTTTACAGAGCATAAAAAGAGCTTAAAGGATACTCTATAGGTTTCATTTTTCGTGTCACTATTACGAGTTTGAAAAAGTGATAAAAATTATACTTGGTTACATTCTCATTGATTTACGAGCACGAGAAAGAACAAAAACTAAGCTCGGAGTTTTTCCTGAAAAACCCTAAAAGGATCTGTACATGTGACAAATGTATACAAACATACCAAAAAAGGAATCATTGTTCCAATGTTTCACTCCTAGACTTTTCATCTGCAAAAAATCAACACTTGCAAAGTTGTTAGGACTTTAGGGTTTATGTAAAATATATAAAATATAAATGAAAAAGTGAAAAAATCAACAAAAATGGGTAAAAACTTCATTTCACTATTCCATTTGTCATTTCACCCAAACCTTACTCTAAAACCCCCTATTTACCTCGATTTTCAATTGTGGATTGCGGAGGGCACAGCTGATCATTCAACGAACGGTCTCCACAGAACAGGTAATTTTCATCTCTTTCAACTTTTCATGGATCAAAATTTGTTTTTATTGGTTAAAGATGTATTTTTGAGTTAAGTTTTTGAGGGTACCTATGCGCGGAGGTCGTCGCAGGTGCCCTATATTGGGCCCTGCGACGATCTAAGATCGTCGCAAGCAGCACTATAGCCAGCCTACGACGACTCCGCATTGTACGGATGCCCAGGCCTGCGATGTGCGCAGTTCAAAAATTTTTTTAAGATGAATTTGCCAATAAAAGTCTCCAGGGAAGAAGATAAAGACGCTAATCTCTCTTTATTATTCCATTGCAGGTTTTCCACGGTAAAAATGTTGGAATGGCATGAGAGAGAGAACGAGGACGAAGACTACTTTGTCAGGAATGACCTAAGAATGGTAATGGCCCTCCGACAGTGTGGACTATTGAAATTCTTCAAAATCCAGGGTATGAGGGCCCAGTTGAGGTTACTCGAGTACCTAGTTCACATGTGGGATGTGAATGAGCAGGCATTTCGTGTGGGTTCTCACATTCTTACAATAGATATCGAGGATATCTACTTCTTGATAGGGCTATCTCACCATGGGTCCCGAGTAACGCTTACAGGTAGCAGGGGAGGCGATGAGCCTATGAACCACTATATCAGTGCACATTGTGTGTGAGGTACTCAAAATCATAGCGCTAAATTCGTTATAAGAGATGTCTGAGACTTGCCTCTACGGAATATCCTTTATATCATCACACACATGGAAGGGAGTGAAGCTCCCCATATGGCTCTTCAGAGCTATTTTCAGTATGCGTTGGAGTGCATGGAGCCCCGAGTTTTCAACTGGTGTGAA
Source organism: Picea sitchensis (assembly GCA_010110895.2). Classification (NCBI taxonomy): domain Eukaryota; kingdom Viridiplantae; phylum Streptophyta; class Pinopsida; order Pinales; family Pinaceae; genus Picea; species Picea sitchensis. The sequence goes on along the minus strand of SNQJ01S0033100.1, from coordinate 85,205 downwards.
GGGATTCTCAAGAGCATGAAAAAACAATTGACTAAGTGTAGGAGTGGTGATCTGAAACAGTTTGGATACGGGTCGATTTTGGTATCCTTATTCTTAGAGAGGGTCCCAGTTTTGTGTTTACAAGTAGAGTGGGGTATACCTGCCCCACAGGATCCGAGAATGAAGAGGTGGGTTGACCTCATAGCACGACATGCAGCTAGTCCCATCGTTAGATATAACGATGTCTTCTTCGACTGGTTGAGAACTCATATATTCATGGTCGATGACTACACATATGCCGAATTAGAATTTCGAGGAGATCCAAACTTGGCTCTTCTTGAGGGTTCCCAATGGGGGGACATGTTAAGAACCAAATATCAATATAGCATAGAAAAACCTCAGAATAAGTACTCAACGCCTTGAAAAAGAGAAAAATTCAGATAATAAGCCTCTTCGAGGGGGCAACCTCCTTATGCCCACATAAATGTACAATTCCAAGATGATTCCAAATGAAAATGTCTCCTTGGTACATATAGGAGACTAGGAGGTATAATTACAACTAATGGAATAAAGTTGACATAAATAAAATAACATTACTAATGTAATATACCCCAATTAATGGGTAATGAGC
>SNQJ01S0033100.1:57308-72552 GCA_010110895.2 Picea sitchensis | reverse complement strand
GAACCCAAACCTGGAATCAAAGAACTCACAGACAGTAAATTTTGTCTATCCCTGCAAATGCATACCTAACATACATCTACAGCATATCATCAACACATAAAGACATTCATTCATGAACTCATAAACATGTGGACAACAACATGGAGGAAAAACTGCTCTGTTTGTATTAATCAAGAATGCCTGATTACAATGTGTTCAAGCTCGGACTGCGACAGAGTCTCGACTCTCTTCTCCCCTTCTAAAAACTAACTCCTAGATACAAAGAAGATCTTTTTACAAAGAGGGGCTCCTCAATCTCTTCCCTCCATCCTCACCAACTCTCATTAATTTACATTCAATTATATTGAATGGTTGTCTAGTTCAAATTGGATCTATATCTCAGCCTTACAACCTATTTAAGGAAACCTTTACTTAAGCATGCGCATATGCATGGATTTTTGGCTCTACCAACCTTACAACATTTAATACAATTTCAAAATTCAAAATTTGAAAGTGAGAGGGTTGCACCTCTCTCCTCCATAAAGTGTGTGCTTTGATGTGCTGGCTGGCTGGCACGTAGTTAGCTTGGAGCGATGCTCCTGCATCATACTCCTCTGCTATGAAAAATTAATGAGGTCCTTCTCATGAGCTTCCCTGCATCGTTGTTGAAATCCACCTGGATCCCAAATAGTTCTTTGGATCTGTCCATCCGCTCCATTGCTTTGTTTCTTCTGCTGCCCTGCTGCTATGGGAGGTTCTCCTCTGCTCAACTTCCCTTTGCTGACCGCTTCTGTTGATCGGATCATCAGCCTTCTGATCTCCTCAATTATCATGTCTAGCTGCTTCAGTGGTCAGCTCTCCTTATGCAGTCTTCTCGGTTGCACTCCCTCCTTATCGGTGGGTAGATCATCATGATCCCCCATGTTGTTTTCCTCCTCTGTGGCTCATCACTGAGCTGTTGCTCAGCTTCCTCCTCTAACAGCTTGACTGTCAGCTCTCCTGCTGGCATATCTCTAGCTTCCTACAGCTGCTCCTCAAACTGGAATTCTCCTTCACTTGTTGTTGTATGCCTCGGCACTGCAGTCATCATCTGTTCAGCTCCCTGGCTGAAATTTCTGAGAAATTCCTCAAAATTCTCCTCTGCCAACATCTGCATGATTGTCTGCTCATGGCAGTCATCTACTGGCGCTGGATGGTTCAACCAATCCTCCATCATCTCCAACTCCTTTTCCCATGGAGTGAGAATCTTATCTGCATGCTCTTCTTCTTCCCTTGCTGTCAGCTTCAGTGTTGCAGCTGTCTCCCCTTCAGCTTCCTGGCTGAAAATTTCAAGCCATTCTTCTGAATGCTCCTTTTCCTCTGCTTGGGCAGCCTCTGATATCTGCTCCATCTCTTTCTCCATGACAGTCTATGTTGGTTGTCTTTCTTCTGTTGTTGCCTCGACAACACACATGCTGGCCTCAACTGGGCTATATGGAAGGAATACCTTTATCCCTCCAATCATCATAATGCTCTTCTGATCTTCCTCTATCGGCTCCTCTCACTGATTTGAACTCACCTTTTATTTCATGAGACTTTCAGTCAGTCTCATCTACTCTCCCTTGCCCACCTGGAAACATGGGATTTTTCTGCTGCCCACCTGGCAGTCTATGAGATCAATCGATCCCATCTCCATCAACACTCCCTGCTGACATGAACTCAGTTCTGAGCTTCTGAGACTTTCAGATAGTCTCACTTCTTTTCCCCTGCCCACCTGACAATTTGGGATTTCCTCTCTGCCCTCCTGGTAGTCTCTGAGATCTTCCAACGATCTCATCTCATTGCCCTCCTGGCAACCTAAATTTTCTGTTCTGCCCTCCTGGCATTCTTTGAGATCATCCTGTGACCTCTTCTTATTGCCCTCCTAGCAAATTGAAAATTCCTCACTGTCCGCCTGGCAGTCTCTGAGATCTTCCAGTGGTCTCTTCTCCTCATCATCATTGAGATTTCTCCCAGCTTTTGGTTCACACACATGAACCACTTCTTCTTCAACCCTGAGGTCTTCCACATACCTCATCCATTCCTTCAACAACTTTCGCTGCCTTCGGGCCAAAAACTCCTTGACTGGCCATTTCACTTTCGTTTTCATGGGCCATTCATATACCCATCGCAATTTTGCATCCTTCTGCATCTGAAATGCAAGTTCCTCCATCCTCGCTCTTATCTCAGCAAGTTCCTTATCCATCTCATCTTTTCTCTGCTGGTGGTTCTTCTTTCCACCGCGTCCATGGCCTTCAGTATCCATTTTCTTGTTCCCATCTGCCCTCCTGGAAAACTTGTTGCTGTCACTCTGAAACCGTGAGTGCTTCCAGCCTTTCCTTACAGTCGACCTGACTGTCTATTTGTTGCTACGTCCTCTAACAATCTCTTCAATCCTCTTCATCTGAAATATATAGACGAAGTCCTGATCTGATACCACACTGACGCAACACCCCCCTGCCTCAGTAGGTTCTGTGTGACCTCCCGGTCTTAGGATCATTCCTGAATTCTTCGTCGAGTTGAAGTGGCTCCCTCGGGTCCCTATCGGAATCCCAAGAATCTGATCCACAAGTCCTTCGTGAAAACCCGCTCCGCACAACATGCACTCAACATGAGTCTTCACCTCCACACGGCCACCAGACATGACCGCGACCCTTTTCGAAAAGGGATTTTGGGTTTCACGATTTCAGGAGTTCTGATGTCGAGTTTCTTGACCCTTCGATTCCCCGAACTCCAAAATGCCAAAATGCCGAAATTCCGGTCTATGCGATTGCATCCTCCATGACCACATCCCTTCTCCACATCCACATCGTGTTTCGCGACTTTGGGATTTCTAACACCAAGTTCCCTGGCTCCTTGTCCACGAAACTTTCGGAAATTCGAACCCCGAAATGCTGAAATGTGTGACCGCAGCCCCACTCCAAAGATACGTCGTGTTTCGCGAATTTGGGGGTTTTCAACTCAAAGTGCCTCGGCTCCTTGTTCTTGGGATTTTCGAAATGCCGAACCCCGAAACTCCGAAATGCCGAACCCCGAAAGGGTTGGCGAGTGACAAGCTCCCTGCTTGGATCCTGTCCATGTGACCCTGTCCCGTGACCCGATGCTATTCCTCTGAATTCTTTCGGGTTTCCGTGTTTCAGGACTTCGCGATGCTAGCTACAACAACTCCCTGCCCCTTCGAGCTCCCGGTATCCGAAATACCGAAGTACTGAACCACGAAATGTTGGTCTTCCGCTCCAAACTGGGATCAACGTCTCATAGCCTCTCCTGATCCGACGGCTTGTGTCTTTTCAGGATTTCACAGGTCAAGAGTTCTGAACTCTTACCCTTTGAATTCTCGGTAGCCGAAATGCCGAAATCCTCCTTTCAGGAATTTCCTCGAAACCTCGACCGCTCGCCACATGTCCTCCTGTTGGATAGTCACGATCCTTTCAGGATTTCATGGGTCAAGAGTCCCGACTCTTGCCTTTTGTATCTCTCGGTAGCTAAAATGCTGAAATAGGCCTTTCATTCCCCTCTTCACATACGAGGGTTAAACCTCGTGCAGCTTCTCCTGGATCTGATGGCTATCGATCCATGCACCCAGATCTGACGGCCCAGATCTCTTTCTCCTGCGCACTCTCCTCCTGCTTGCCTGGATGTAGATTCAACGGTCCAGATCTCGTCCTCTCCAGCTGATCTAACGGTAGATGTGCTCCCTCCTGAGCTTGCGCTTCTTCCTGAACTTGGAAGACTTCAAACGCTTCAAAGGTCTCAGCATTTGCTCTTGCTATGAAGCCTATATCCTCAGTTCATGCCTGCGTTCTAAAGACATTGTCCCTCCTGAACTTTTCAAAATCTTACCCACCAAAGGGTGTCTCGACTTATGCGATTCCTTGTAGTTATGGATCTATGTGCAAAGGCACTTTTCCTCCTAAGCTTAGTCCTCTCTGAAACCTTGAAAGGTTTCTCGACTTCTACACTCTTTTCAGAGTCTCTGCATACAAAGGTGTTATCTGTCCTGAGCTTGGGGACTTTAGAATAAGTCCTCTCTCGCTCCCACTCCTGCTGCCTGATGAGCCTTCAGACGACTGTCTGTCTGTCAACACTTTACTTAGGTGTTGGCCTGGTGCACTCCTTGCACAGGTCTTTATCCTCTTGAGCTTCAATTGATCACACCTCTAAGGTCTATGCCCCTTTCTCTCCTTGAAAGGATGGAAATGCCCTCTGGAAAAATTCTTGCTCAAGCACTCCTTGCTGAGCCTGTAGGGTGTTCAGTAACCCTGTGAAGGTCTTGCTCCTAACACTTCTTCTCCTTTCTGAACTCAAACAAGAGTTCTTTCTGTGCACACCTGCACCAACTCAATGTCCTCCTGGTAGAGTTTTCCCCATAATCCTTAGTGATTCTGTCTTCTTGCCGAACTCGAAATAGAGTTCTTCTCCTAATGCATCATGTGCATTCGCTCAATGCCCTCTTGGCAGAGCCTTACAGAATTCTCGTAAATTTTGTCTTCTCTGTGCCTTCTATGCACCTGCTCAATGCCCTCTTGGCAGATCTTCTACAGAATCCCTCAATGATTCTGGTCTATCCTGTGCTCTCTTCTGCACAGTCTTACCTCCAAGGTATTCAACAACCTTGAGGATTCTCCTTGAGTCAGTGACTTCAGCTGGTGCACCCTCTTGGCACGTCTTTGTCTAAATCCGTAGAATTCAAAAGTGCACTCCTTGCATTGGCTTATAGACCCCGCAGTATTCTGTCATGCAACCTCTTGCATGAAGCCTCAAAGAACCCAAACCTGGAATCAAAGAACTCACAGACAGTAAATTTTGTCTATCCCTGCAAATGCATACCTAACATACATCTACAACATATCATCAACACATAAAGACATGCATTCATGAACTCATAAACATGTGGACAACAACATGCAGGAAAAACTGCTTTGTTTGTATTAATCAAGAATGCTTGATTACAATGTGTTCAAGCTCGGACTGCGACAGAGTCTCGGCTCTCTTCTCCCCTTCTAAAAACTAACTCCTAGATACAAAGAATATCGTTTTACAAAGAGGGGCTCCTCAAGCTCTTCCCTCCATCCTCACCAACTCTCATTAATTTACATTCAATTATATTGAATGGTTGTCTAGTCCGAATCAGATCTAGATCTCATCCTTACAACCTATTTAAGGAAACCTTTACTAAATCCTGCGCATATGCATGGCTTTTTGGCTCTACCAGCCTTACAACATTTAATACAATTTCAAATTTCAAAATTTGAAAGTGAGAGGGTTGCGCCTCTCTCCTCCATCGAATGCGCACTTTGGTGTGCTGGCTGGCTGGCGCGTAGCTGGCTTGGAGCGATGCTATTGCATCACAACATTTCTTCATGAGAAGAGAAAGTCAGTCACTTCCCTCATGGAAAAAGACTCTTTTGGGGAACATGAACACATGTTTGTCAATGGATCATTGGGGTGACCAAAATAATGTGTAACACTCGGATCTGCAAATCACACTACTTAGTGATTGGTAAGTGGGTCATGGTTTAACGGTGGGACAAATCCCACAGTCACAGTTAAGGGAACCGCTAGATTTTGGTCCACCTCATGGGTATTCGTAACATCAAGTTTCCTTCTATTGGTTTGAGAGTAGTAAGGCCATAACACCTCGGAGCTTCGAACTCCCAGAGTTTTGAAGCCAAGAAAGCTTAGCTCCTTTCGAGCCTAGCGCAGGGTTCCTAGACCTTGGTCATATGGAATCTTGGACAAGCCTCGAGGCTACACTTTCAACACTTAGGCGTGATTTGTTTAGAATCGTGGACATAAGCCTTCGGTCACACATGTGAATTCTTTGATGGAGGTGCCCTCCTTCCACATGGTTCGAACCTAGTATTCCCGTGAAGGCAAATTCGAGAGGTCGACAAAATTTAAGTACTCTAGTCAAGTCTACCTTGAATTTCTCACATTACAAGGTCAATCCTTGGAAAAATTCCCTCAGGAAATTTACAGTCAGTGCAGAGACCGTACCCTGTACTTAGACTCACTTGCAGACCCACGTCCCATTGCTCCCTAACCGCTAAGCTGAGGCAAAAAAAATACCATATGAATACAAAATTTTATATAAGAAAATGATCATTTCTAACGATTGATCAAACACTATAAGACTTAACCATAAATATAGACATTCAAACATCACTTCCATTTCATTACACAGAGTATGAAAATACTTATCACAGACCAGAATCATGAAATGACTGCTGAAAGGGGTGCATCTTTCCACCTAACCGTAGGCATAATCACTCCTGAACAGATTTATCGTTGGCCACCCCCTAGCTAGACCATGATGCTCTGATAGAGACTCTTTCTTCTTGCTCTGCGTCAGTCAGGGATGGAGGTTACTCTCTTCCTCCCAAAGGAACTTAGCAAAAAAAATTCTCTGCACCAAGCAAGGGGGCCCCCAACGAGTAATTCCATAGTCACTCATCTTCTCTACAGCCCCATTTATCATCTTGGATTGAAAACATTTCCAACAGCTTCTTCCTCCCATAACAAATTTGTTTCTTAGTTCTCCTTCGAACTCTCGAGCTCCACACGCTCTCCTGTTCCTTGCCCATCTACCTCTGCCCATGAATTCGTTCCTTTTTTTCCTTCCTCAGCAAGATTGCATGGGTCCAAAATCCCAAATCGTGGTCAGGTCTGGAAGCCTTGCAGGTGGGTACTCTGCCCCATCTCCTCATTAACTCTTGAGGAGGCTTTTCCAACTACCAGCTTGACTCGTAATTCATTTCTGGGTTAGAGGATTGTTCATAGTCTAAGAAATTAACTCCAGTAAGGTACTGGTTTCGTGGGGGTCATCTCAACCATTTTTTGTTCCCCTCACCATCTCTCTCATAGCATCATGGTCTATCTTGGCAACCCCCCTTTTCAACATCTATGCAATACTATCCATTTTTAATTAACAACAGAAATATATACATTACCTTTTATAACAAAAAGGTTCATCAAATCCAAAATTCACACATATTCAGTCTGCCACAATCTTTTGGAAAGTTATATTTATATTTACAAGATGGGGGAAACAGGGGTATTGCAATCCCCTCCCCCTTAAAGGAACATCGTCTTCGATGTTCTACCTGTTGATGTGTTGTGTATGTACAAAAGTAAACATAAATGGGTATGCATGTTTCATGGTATCCTCCATTTCCCATGTAGCTTCATATGGACCAAAGTGTTCCCATTGCACCTTGATCTTTGCAATGGTTTTGTTCCTAAGAGGGATTTCTTTCTTGTCTATTATGCATTGTGGTTCTAGCAGAAATTCTACCTCTGGTTCCACCTGAATCATAGACCAATCAATTATATGATTAGAATAATGTACATATTTCTTTAGTAATGAAACATGGAAAACATTATGCGCTTTCATTGTGGGAGGAAGTGCAAGTCTATATGCAACATGTCCCACTCTATCCAAAATTTCAAAGGGTCCACAATATTGAGGTGCCATATTGGCACAAGCTCCCATTCTCAAGGAGCTTTTCATGGGTCTAACTCTGATATATACATGATCCCTTGCTTTTAACTCTCTAGGAATCCTTTTTTTGTCTACATAGTTGTTATGTCTATCCCGGGCTATTTTCATATTCCTTTTTATCTGAAATATCTATTGCTCTATTTCGTTTAGTATATCTGGTCCTATTGTAATTATGTCTACTCGGTTATCCCAGCTGATTGGAATCTTGCATTGTCTACCATAGAGGGCCTTAAAAGGGCTCATCTTCAATGACTCTTGATATCCATTGTTATAAGTAAACTCTACCAGTGGCAGGTAGTATTCCCACTTCTTAGGCCGATGCATTACATGCATCCTTAACATTTCCTCTAACACTTGGTTTACCTTCTCTGTCTACCCATCAGTTTGAGGGTGATAGGTTGTACTAAATAGCAATTTAGTTTCAAAACCAACAAATAGAGATTTCCAAAAGTTTGAAGTAAATTTTGTATCTCTGTCTGATATGATTTCCTTAGGCATGCCATGAAGTCTAAATATCTATTTCATAAAAATATTGAAAATATTTATTGCATTGCAATTTGACTTGATAGGAGTGAAGTGAGCAGCCTTGCTCAGTTTGTCCACAACTACCATGATGACGTCATTTTGTTTGGTTGATTTTGGTAACCATGTGATGAAATCCATGGAGATGGTTTCCCATTTCCATTATGGGATTGGTAGGGGCTGCAACAACCCTGCTAGATGTCGGTACTCTGCCTTGACTTGTTGACATTCTAGACACTTATCTAAGTAATCATCTATGGCCTTTTTCAGTCTAGGCCAATAGAATAATCTCCTAGTGGTTGTGATCATCTTCTGATAACCAGGATGACCAGTATATGGTCTTTTGTGTAGTTCGTCCATTATTAACCTCTTCAAGTCGTCACAATTTGGAATATACAACCTACCTTTGTAAGTTAGTAGGCCATCATTCAACAATTGATAACCCTCACAGTTCAGCCTTATGGGGTCTTGCTCTAAGTATGATTTCATGGTCTTGAAAAATTCATTTGTTTCTTGTGCACTTTTGACTCTCTCCTTAACGTCTGATTCACAAGTGCTTACAACTTCCAAGTGAATCACTTTCATACTTATACTAAGGGAATAAACCACCCTATTTTATTTTCCTTTGATATGTTTGATTTCAAAATCAAACTCACTAAGGAGAGCCATCCATCTAGCTTGTCTAGCATTGAGTTTTGGTTGATCAAACAGATATCTCAACCCACTATGGTCTGTCATAAGCACAAATATTCTACCTAGGAGGTAATGCCTCCACATTTTTAAAGCATGTACTATGACAACCAATTCCAAATTGTGGGTCACATAATTGATTTCATGCTCATTCAATTTTCTAGATTCGTATGAAATCATGTGTCCTTCTTGGATAAGGACTCCTTCGAGCCCTTCCTTGTAGGAATTTGTACACACAAGGAAGTCCTTTTTTGGGTCAAGGATATTCAGCACAGGTGCATTGGTTTGAAGGCATTTTAGTTGTTGGAATCTCCCTTCACATTCTGACGTCCAAATGAATTTAACTCCCTTCTTCTAGAGGGAGGTGATTGGGAAACCAATCTTGGAGAATCCCTTTATGAATCTTCTATAGTACCTTGCTAGGCCCATAACGTATCTAACATCAGATGTGTCTTTTGGGGCAGGCCAATCCATAATGGATTTGATCTTGTCGGGATCAAATGCTACTCCTTCCTCAGAAATAACATGGCCTAAGTAATGGACTTGTTTTTGGAAAAATTCACACTTACTAAATTTAGCATAGATTTGATGCTCCCTTAGCACTTGAAGCACTAACTCGATATGTTCTTCATGTTCTTCCCCACTCTTAGAATAGATTAGGATATCATCAATGAAAACTATCACAAATCTATCCAAGAATTTTTTGAGTACATTATTCATTAAGCACATAAAAGTGGTTGGAGCATTGGTAATCCCGAATGGCACCACCACAAATTCATAGTGACCATATCTCGTCCTAAAGGTTGTTTTGTGGATGTATCCATCCTTAATTCGAACATGATGGTATCTAGACCTCAATTCAATCTTGGAGAAAATTGTAGCACCCCTTAATTGGTCAAACAAATCATCGATCCTTGGAAAGGGACACTTATTCTTAATGGTCATCTTATTGAGTTGTCTATAGTCTATGCACAACTTAAGTGTGTCATCCTTCTTTTTCACAAATAAGGTTGGTGCTCCCCATGGAGACACACTAGGCCGGATGTAGCCTTTGTCCCACATCTCCTTTAGCTGTAGTTTTTTCTCAACTATCTCTGGTGTATTGTAACACCATGTTTTCCCCGGTTTGTAAATATAACTATATTGGCCAAGAAATATGGCAAACTCAATATGTGTGAATGTTTGATTTGATGGACCTTTTATAAAAGGTTGATGAATGTAAATTCATTTATTTACTAGAAAATGGATAAGTGTTTCATGACTGCTCGAAGGGGGGTGTGCTAAGAGAGACCACAAATGCTATGAAAGAGATGATGAAGGGGACTAGGAATGGTTGTGTTAACCTCCACCAAACCAGTACCTTACTAGATTTAATTGCTCAAGACCAGAACAATCCTCTAACCCAGGAATGAATTACAATCATGTTGGTATGTGGGAATACCTCCTCAAGAGTTAATGAGGGGATGGGGCAAAGAACCCATTTGTAAGGCTTTCAGACCTGACCATGGACTGGGAATTCGATCCACACACAATCTTGTTGAGGAAGGTAAGAAAAGAAGGTGTGGTGGGCAAAGGGATACATGTGAAGAGTGCAGATATGAGAGACTAAGCTCTCGGGTTCAAGGAAGAACTAAGAAAAGAGCGTGTTTTGGTCGCATGAAATGGCTAGCAGGGTTATGATACAAGCTGATAAATGAGGCTGTTGAGTGACTGAGGAAGTACTCAGGCGGTCCTCCTTGCTTGGTATAGTGAAAACCATTGCAAATATCCTGCGGGAGGAGGAGAGTAACCTTCATCCCTATTGTCGTTGAGATGGAAGAAAGGATTATATCTCAGAGCATTGTGGTCTAGCTCAGGGGTGGATAGTGGTAAACTCGTTAGGAGTGACCGAGCCTATGGTTGGGTGGAAACGGGCACCCCTTTCAGCATTTGCATCATGTATTTTGGTTCTGATAAGTGTTTTCATGCTTTGTGCTTTGAATTGGGAATAATGGATGCATGTGTGTATTTATATATCTATAAATGGTTTCTGAATTCAAATGGTTAAGTTATGTGTATGCGCTTGTCTTCTTGTGAAATTATGTTTCTGATTAATTGTCTATGTGAACCAACTTATCCTTCAAGGTGCCTTAGGACATAAACCTGTAGGATGGCCGAAATAGAAAGTATTACGTCAATCTGGCCATGTCCTTCTAATGAGACTATCCCCTTCAGACTCCTTGTTGTGCAACTGGGATATCATGCCCAAAACCTTAACAGTATCATTGATGAAGATCAGGAAGGATAGCGACATTTAATTCTCGAAAGAGAAGACCCTTTCATCTGGAAGATGAACGGACGAGATCTTTCGATAGAACCCATATGACCAACACCTAGGAACCTTAGGATAATCCTAAGGGATCTAAGTACTTTTGGCTTTGGAGCTCCAAAAGTCCAGGACTTCGGAGTATTATCAGCCCTCATAGTCATAAACCAACCGAATGTGACCGAGAGTTACGGTTACCCTTAAGGTTGATCGACGTTGGGCGGTTCCCCAAGTGGTTAGGTTAACCTATCTTACCAATTAAATCGGGATCCAAAACCCTGAAGGCCAGAGCTGCGAAGAACCCAAAACCGTAGATCAAGGGATCCTTCAGGTTCTTTCCCAGTCATCGATATATCGGGGACGCGTGGCACTAGCCCCTTTAGTTCAGAGATTGGGAACTTCGGGAGAAAAGAGGAGTTTGCATCACAAAACTCCCGAACGCCAAATCCCCGAGGTAACAAGAGTCGTAGATCTATAATTCTACGTGGCCAGATCTCGACCGTGAGATCTGAGGAATGTTAGAAGGTTGTCAGTCTGGGTGTCACATACCCACTAAGGAAAACAAAAAATTTCATTTAATTCTCGAGAATTAGAATCCCCGAAATACCTACGGGGGTCTTAGCATAGGCTAGTTCCTTCCTTGTCCATCTCCATGTGATCGTGGGTCTCGACCACAGGCCAAACAAGTATGGCGTTCTTTCGCTCTTCGCGACTCAGCACTACCAGAGTGTCGAGTCTTTCGACTCTGCAAACACCGACACGGCGAAACGTCGAACCCTGACAGGGCTAGTGAGTGGTAGGTTTCCCCCTTGGCGTCTTGTCCACGTGACCCTGTCCCGTGTCTACGCACTTAAGCCAGCCAAGCGCTTATCAACTTTTCACAATTTGGGGAAATGTGATGCATGACTTCCCTTTGACACTTTTCGCTACTCGTAACCTCACAGGTTGAAGCGTCGAGCTCTCGTGCTCTTCTTCTCTGAAATCCCGAGACGCGAAAGTCAACAATGGTTGACTTCCTCTTCGCACTTCTCGCAACTCGCAACCTCGCGAGTNTTTTCCCCATCGACCATCGACCGATTCTCTTGGAAAACTCGAACACCTCACCGACTTTGACCAACGTCGAACCATCTACACATCAGCCATTGATGACTTCTCTTGATTTATTCAAACATTCACCAAAATAGACCGACCCCTAACCATTGACCCATCGACCATCGACGATGTTCATTGGTGATTGAAAATATTTCGTTGGATTGTCGACCCCTGACCATTGGCCATCGGTGGCCAAAGATGTCTCATGTCCAACCCAAACTCTTCATCATTTTGGTCGATCCGTCCATCACCCATCGAAAATTTCTCTTGCTAAACTTTAACACTTAGAAAAAAATTTCATCTTTTCTTTGATTGATTTTGTCACATACCCACTAAGGAAAACAAAAACATTTCGTCGAATTCTCGAGGAAAAAAATTCCCCGAAATACCTATGGGGGTCTTAGCATAGGCTAGTTCCTTCCTTTTCAACCTCCATGTGATCGTGGGTCACAACCATAGGCCGAAAAAGTATGCCGTTCTTTCTCTCTTTGCGACTCAGCACTACTAGAGCATCAAGTCTTTCAACTCTGCAAACCCCGACACGACGAAGCGCCGAACCCCAATAGGGCTAGCGAGTGGCAGGTTTCCCCCTTGGGGTCTTGTCCACATGACCCTGTCCCGTGTCTACGTGCTTAAGCCAGCCAAGCACTTCTCGAATTTTCGTGATTCGGGGAAATGCGATGCATGACTTCCCTTTGACACTTTTCGCTATTCACAACCTTGCAGGTTGAAGCGTCGAGCTCTCGTGCTCTTCTTCTTTGAAATCCCGAGATGTGAAAGTCAGCAATGGTTGACTTTCTCTTCACACTTCTTGCAACTCGCAACCTCGCGAGTTGGAGCGTTGAGCCTTCGTGCTCCTATCTCGTGAATCTCCGAGACGCGAAAGTCAGCAATGGTTGACTTCCTCTTCGCACTTCTCGCAACTCTCAACCTCGCGAGTTGGAGTGTTGAGCCTTCTTGCTCCTATCTCACGAATCCCCAAGACACGAGAAGTCAATAGAGTGTTGACTCCTTTCCGGGCGACGCGTGCCCACCTGTCAATCACGCAGGGCCCACCTGATGGATGTGCCACATGTTCTCACAAGCCTTAGCTCTCGGCACTTCGCGACTTCTACGGTCGAAAGTGACCCCTTCCAACCTCCGAACCCCCGAACTCCCGATATACGATATCACCACGGAGTTCTGATCCAACGGTCCTCCCGTTCCTGGATCCAATGGTTCAGATTTTTCTCCTCACCACTTCGCACTTCGTGACTTCATGAGTTGGAGCACCCAACTCTTGCGCTCTCTTCTTGCGAAACCCCGAGATGTGAGATCCCGAACTCATACCTCTTCGGGACTGCACCGACCCTAACCGCCTTGCAACTCTGCAAGATCCAATGGCTATCGGTTGTTCGCCACTTCTATCTTGAAGTGTCTCCACCGTCCATACAGCTTCTCCCATGGCTACTTCTATTGCTTAACTCCCTCACAACTCAGTGCGATCCAATAGCCCACGACAATTCGACACTTCTCCATGAAGTCTCTCTGTCGTCCATTTCTTCTCTCTTCTGCGCGCATCTGGACGTACTTTTTCGATGACCCAAATCTATTTCGCTCCAGCTGATCTAATGGTAGTTGTAGCTCCTCCTTGAACATGTGCTTCTATTCCTTCTCCTTGGAATATTTCTTAAGTATCAAAGGTCTCGGCCTTTGCTTCTCCTCTGCGACCTTTGCAGCTAAGGCTCTGTGCACAAAATGGCACTATCCCTCCCGAGCTTCTCTTCTCTGAAACCATGAAAGATTTCCTCGACCTCTGTGATTCCTATAGGGTATGTGTACACAACAAGGTGTTTCCCGTCCTCCTCAGATGGACGGCTGCGATTCTCTCGCGACTTCGCCACCCGCGAAGTCGAAAGACTTCCCTCTATGACTCCCGATGTCTGAATCCTTCATATGGGTGATTTCGTGACACGTGTCCTCCCTCCAATGGACGGCTCAGGTTCTTTCGCTATTTTGGGAATTCTGATGTCGAGTGCTCGGAATCTCGTCCTCTGGACTCTCGAACTCCCGAATGTCGAAACCCCGATATGAACTCCTTCTCCGGACTTTCTCTTCTGTTGTTCTTCGCGAGAGGTTTAAACCTCGTGCAACTCTCGACAGATCCAACGTCTGTCGACTGTTTAGACCAAGATCTGATGGCTCAGACCTGTCTCTCCATTGCGTCGTTCTGAAGTTGCTTGGACACGAATCCACGGTCCAGATTCTTTCACGGACCTTGGGGATCTACGGTCCCGATTTCTTCGCTACTCGTGAAGATAAAGGAAAAAGGGTTAAGTCATTTAACGCCCTCATTTGTTCCTTCAATCTAATGGTCATGAATGACTGTAGATCTTCCGACAGGATCTCATCCGTTGATCGATACTTATTCTTCGAATCCTCAAGGTATTATGCGACTTCTGCGCCTCTGCAGAGTCTTTGCACACAAAGTGCTACCTCTTCTAAGATTTTCAAAAAGGGTGTCTCTATGGGGAGATTTATCCAGGGTATCACCTGAGACGGATAAGGTTATAGATTTCTCAAGAAACGGCTTGAATTCTGAATTGATTTATTGTGCGTATATACATATAAATATATTTATAAACATAAGCATACGTGGCCCTTCCATTATAAGCATGCAACCACCATTTCTGAATCAAAACACTACACAGGCAGTCTTATACTCAAACCATTCATAAAACTGCATAGACTATGAGCATATATGTCAGCATATAAATTTCAAGATGCAAGATGTAAAACAATTATCAGAAATAACCCCAGAAGTGAGTGCAATTGTTGATAGGGGTGCTCGTTTCCACCCAACCATAGGCTCAACGATTCCAATAGGATTTACCAGTAGCCACCCCTGAGCTGAGACCACGATGCTGCGAGACTGCGTCTTTGTTTGCCAGTGACTGAGAATGAGGGTTACTCTCCCCCTTCTCTGCTATCACTCACTTTGTATTTTCCAGATTTCTCTTCCTTCCCTCGCGTCTGCCCCCTTATCGCTTCTCCCTCACGCCTTTTTTCCTCTTGAGAGGTTGTGTGTGGTGTGATTCCTCTCGCACTAGTCAGGCCTGATGGCTCTACGGATGGGCGGTTCACCCCCCCCCCAT
>SNQJ01S0033100.1:44282-57298 GCA_010110895.2 Picea sitchensis | reverse complement strand
CTTTTATGTTCTTGGAGTAAATTAATATATCGTCAATAAAAATAAGCACAAATTTGTCTAGAAACTTGTTGAGTACATTGTTCATCAAGTACATAAAAGTGGCAGGAGCATTGGTCAACCCAAACAGCACTACCACGAACTCATAGTGACCATACCTCGTCCGAAAGGCAGTTTTATGGATGTCTTCACCCTTGATTCGGACTTGATGGTATCCCAACCTCAAATCAATCTTTGAGAAAATAGACTCACCCCCCAATTGATCGAACAGGTCATCGATCCTAGGCAAGGGGTACTTGTTCTTTATGGTTACCTTATTGAGTTGCCTATAATCTATACATAGTCTAAGGGTACCATCCTTCTTTTTCACGAATAGGACTAGTGCTCCTCATGGAGACACGCTGGGCCGAATATAGCCCTTATCCATCATTTCTTTTAATTGCAACTTGACTTCAACTAACTCGGGTGTACTCATCTGGTAGGGTGTCCTAGACACCGACACCGCTCCTGGTGCAAGTTCTATCGAGAATTCTATGTCCCTTCTCGGAGGTAGACCCGGTACCTCTTCCGAAGACACATCTCTGTATTCTCTCAGGATAGGGTGATCGCCAGGGCTTGGTTTGTCACCTTCGATTGTTTTCAACACCTGTATTGCATATAGGGGACATCCCTTTTGGAAATACTTTCTCATTTGCAGAGCTGATATTTGTCTCACTGAGACAGGTTTTCAGATCCCTTGAAGGGTTATCTTTTTCCCTTCTTTACTTACACATTCTAAGGTTTTATGGTAATAGTCCAATCTGGATTTATGGGCAGCTAGCCAGTCCATACCAATCAATAGATCATATGATCCCAGGAGTAATAAGTTAAGGGTTGTTTGGGTGGGGAATTCACCCAACATTAATTGGCAGGCTAGTATGACTTTTGTTATCCTCCTTTTGGTGCCAGTGGCTAACTGTACCAACCATGGCTTGGTATGTTTTTGTGGCTGTAGTTTACACTTATCAACAACTTTAGGGGCTATATAACTCAAATTTGAACCAGGGTCAATCAAAACAGACACTAGATGGTTGGAAATAATACCTTCTATTTCCACTACTAAAGCTTGGTGGTCGGCTTGGTTATTATCCAAGGCTGCATAAATTTGTGGCACACTCTTGGCCACATCATTGACGGTAGTAGCTTCTTGGATGTTATAAATCCTCTGACTATTCTATTGTCGGTGTGGACCGTCTCTCAATAGATGTTCTTCCCTGCAACCCCAACATTTCAAAGGTTCTCTCTTTGGGTTATCAGTCTTCACTGATATGGGTTCAGAAGTTTTATTTCTTCTCAAGGAGGGAAAATTTTGCTGGTGCATACTCCGGGTTGGGAAGCTCATTCTTGGATTCTTCTTATAGTTCTTAAATCCTGGGGATTTAATTCCCCTTTTCTGAAATCTTGAACTATTCTTTTGTTTCCATCCTTCGCGAGGTTCTGCTTGATGCCCAAACTGTTCATGACAATAGGTTGCCTTTCGAATAGTTCCTTCTAGAGTCTTTGGCTCATCAAATTCAATTCTATTCTGATAGTCCTTAGGTAGTCCACTGATGAAGCGTTGCACCTTTGCCTTTTCCGCCTTGATATAGGGTACATACCTCAACAAATCAAGGAATTTTTTAACATATTCTTCTATAGTGAGTTGTCCCAATTTGAGTTCATAAAACTCTTTAGCCTTTTCGTTGAAATATTTTTCCGACAGATACTTCTTTTAGAAGTATTTCTCAAACCATTCCCAAAACAAGTCCTCTTCGCGAACCCCTTTCACACTCTTAAGGTCTTCCCACCAAATGGAAGCCTTTCCATTCAAGTTGAAGGTGGCCACTCAGGCCTTCATATTTTTTGAGAAGTCATGGACTCTGAAATACTTCTTTATTCCAAGTAGCCAGGCCTCTACTTCCTCTCCCTTCTTTATTTCACCGTCGAAGGAGGGTGGTTTGGCCTTTCTAAATTCTTCAAATTTTCGACCTTTGGAAGGCTTTTGCTTCTTCTGTTTCTTTCGAGAATAGGAACTGGTTCTGTTGCTAGAAGAGCCTTCTGAATTGCCAGCTTCCTTCTCAGAGGAATCACTCGGCACTGGTCCTTTACCTCTAGGGTGGAACTTTTTCGAGGTTCTCCTCTCAATGTGGCCACTGATATGACCATGTTTTTGAGTTTCAGGTTCATGCTGCATTTGTCTTTTTAGATCGGATAAACTCTGCAATAAAACTGCGTTAATTTCTGTTTGATTTTCTTGTTCTTTCATCATCCTTTCATTGTCAGTCTTACAGCTTTGTAATTCGACCATGAGGCTCCTCACAGTCTCGGCTAGACCTGGAGGGGTCCCTGTTTCCCTCCTTTCATCAGACTCTTCGTCTCTATTGTGGGAGCCTTCTCCCACTTCTTGGTGAGTCACCATACTATGCGATGATAATTTCCCGCGGTTGATCTTCCGCTTGTGTGCAAGAGGAAAAACGATGGTTGTTAGTCAATATTTATATTTATTTATAACCAGTGCATAATTCATATTTCCACATGTACACACACACAATAGGGATTTTTCATTCTTAACTTCGTCTTTTAATTAGGGAGGTTAAGGCAAGGGGTTACTCTTTTTAAGAGTGTTCCGAACGGAGCTTCTGCGCAACTCGTTCATGAGCACAAGCAAGACAAGTGTTGTAACCATGCTCTGATACCAATTTGTCACATACCCACTAAGGAAAACAAAAAATTTCGTCGAATTCTCGAGAATCAGAATCCCCGAAATACCTACGGGGGTCTTAGCATAGGCTAGTTCCTTCCTTGTCCATCTCCATGTGATCATGGGTCATGACCACAGGCCGAACAAGTATGGTGTTCTTTTTCTCTTCGCAACTCAACACTACCAGAGCGTTGAGTCTTTCGACTCTGCAAACCCCGACACGGCGAAACGTCGAACCCCGACAGGGCTAGCGAGTGGCAGGTCTCCCCCTTGGGGTCTTGTCCACATGACCCTGTCCCATGTCTATGCACTTAAGTCAGCCAAGCGCTTATCGACTTTTCACAATTTGGGGAAATGCAATGCATGACTTCCCTTTGACACTTTTCGCTACTCGCAACCTCGCAGGTTGAAGCGTCGATCTCTCGAGCTCTTCTTCTCCAAATCCCGAGACGCGAAAGTCAGCAATGGTTGAATTCCTCTTCGCACTTCTTGCAACTCGCAACCTCACGAGTTGGAGCGTTGAGCCTTCATGCTCCTATCTCGCAAATCCTCGAGACGCGAAAGTCAGCAATGGTTGACTTCCTCTTCACACTTCTCGCAACTTGCAACCTCGCGAGTTGGAGCGTTGAGCCTTCTTGATCCTATCTCACAAATCCCCGAGACGTGAGAAGTCAACAGAGTGTTGACGCCTTTCCGGGCGACGCATGCCCACCTTTCAATCATGCGGGCCCCACCTAATGGATGTGCCACGTGTTCTCACAAGCCTCGGCTCTCGGCACTTCGCGACTTCTACGATCGAAAGTGACCCCTTCCAACCTTCGAACCCCCGAACTCCCGATATACGATATCACCATGGAGTTCTGATCCAACGGTCCTCCCGTTCCTGGATCCAACGGTTTAGATTTTTCTCCTCACCACTTCACACTTCGCGACTTCGTGAGTTGGAGCACCCAACTCTTGCACTCTTTTCTTGCGAAACCCCGAGATGCAAGATCCCAAACTCAGACCTCTTTGGGACTGCACCGACCCTAACTGCCTTGCAACTCTGCAAGATCCAACGGCTATCGGTTGTTCGCCACTTCTATCTCGAAGTGTCTCCACCATCCATACATCTTCTCCCATGCCTGCTTCTACGGCTTAACTCCCTTGCAACTCAGTGCAATCCAACAGCCCACGAAAATTCGGCACTTCTCCACGAAGTCTCTCTGCCATCCATTTCTGCTCTCTTCTGCACGCGTCTGGACGTACTTATTCGACGACCCAAATCTATTTCACTCCAGTTGATATAACTGCAGTTGTAGTTCCTCCTTGAACATGTGCTTCTCTTCCTTCTCCTTGGAAGATTTCTTAAGTATCAAAGGTCTCGGCCTTTGCTTCTCCTCTGCGACCTTTGCAGCTAAGGCTCTGTGCACAAAATGGCACTATCCCTCCCGAGCTTCTCTTCTCTGAAACCATGAAAGATTTTCTCAACTTCTGTGATTCCTATAGGGTCTGTGTACACGAGAAGGTGCTGCCTATCCTCCTCATATGGACGGTTGTGATTCTCTCGTGACTTCACCACCCGCAAAGTCAAAAGACTTCCCTCTATGACTCTCGATGTCTGAATCCCCGATATGGGTGATTTCGTGACACGTGTCCTCCCTCCAATGGACCGCTCAGGTTCTTTCGTTATTTTGGGACTTCTGATGTCGAGTGCCCGGACTCTCGTTCTCTGGACTCTCGAACTCCCGAATGTCAAAACCCCGATACGAACTCCTTCTCGGGACTTTCGCTTCTACTGTTCTTCACGAGAGGTTTAAACCTCGTGCAACTCTCGACAGATCCAACGTTTGTCGACTGTTTAGACCAAGATCTAACGGCTCAGACCTGTCTCTCCATTGCACCATTCCGAAGCTGCCTAGACACGAATCCACGGTCCATATTCTTTCACGGACCTTGGGGATCTACGGTCCCGATTTCTTCGCTAATCGCGAAGATAAAGGAAAAAGGGTTAAGGCATTTAACGCCCTCGTTTGTTCCTTCAATATAACGGTCGTGAATGACCGCAGATCTTCTGACAGGATCTCATCCATTGATCAATACTTATTCTTTGAATCCTCAAGGGATTCTACGAATTATGTGCCTCTGCAGAGTCTTTGCACATACAGTGCTACCTCTTCTGAGATTTTCAAAAAGGGTGTCTCTATGGGGAGATTTATTCAGGGTATCACCTGAGATGGATAAGGGTATAGATTTCCTGAGAAACGGCTTGAATTCTGAATTGATTTACTGTGCGTATATACATATAAATCTATTTATAAACATAAGCCATATGTGGCCCTTCCATTATAAGCATGCAACCACAATTTCTGAATCAAAACACTACACAGACAGTCTTATACTCAAACCATTCATAAAACTGCACAGACTATGAGCATATATGTCAGCATATAAATTTCAAGATGCAAGATGTAAAACACTTATCAGAAATAACCCCAAAAGTGAGTGAAACTACTGAGAGGGTTGCTCGTTTCCACCCAACTGTAGGCTCAGCGATTCTGATAGGATTTACCACTAGCCACCCCCGAGCTGAGACCACGATGCTGCGAGACTGCGTCTTCGTTTGCCAGTGACCGAGAACGAGGGTTACTCTCCCCCTTCTCTACTATCACTCACTCTATATTTTCCAGAGTCCTCTTCCTTCCCTCGCGTCTGCCCCCTTCTCGCTTCTCCCTCACACCCTTTTTCCTCTTGCAAGGTTGAGTGTGGCACGATTTCCCTCGCACTGGTCAGGCCTCACGGCTCTACGGATGGGCGGTTCACCCCCACCCCCATCCCTCATTACTAATGAGGAGCCATTTACTTACCAAACCTGGCAAGTCATTTAATTTGGGGCCAGCGAGCCGCTCTTGGTTCTTCGGGCGAGTGATGTCCAAATATGGTATTGGTTTCGGTGGAAGTTAATGCCACCCTTCCAGGTGCCTTCCACAACCTTTCTTCAGCCATCGTGGTCTCTTTTTCAGCATATCCCCTCTCAGTAGTCCTGCAATATATTATTCACATTCATCGACCTTTTTCACAAGTTCCATTCACATCACACATTCACATTTTTGAGTTTGCCACAGTTCTTAGCCAGTATAGTTATTTTTTTACAAACTGGGGGAAACAGGGTGTTACACCGGGGTGACGTGGTGCAGTGATGTCACCCAGGGTGACAAGGACCCCAGCTTGATGTGTCGCGTGTCACCTAGATTCGTGTGTATCACATACCCGATAGGCCCATTGGAACATAACATGTGTCACCCTAACCCCTCCTACGTGTCAGTTCCTGGTACGTACCCGCCTAGCCAATGTGGTTGGTTAAGTGACCGAGACTTCGTGACTCTAGAGGATTTGGGATGTAGCATTGTAGAGAGACCAAAAAGGTCTGAAGGCTAGAACCACATGGCAAGCTTACGGGACTTTGGAAGTTTAGGACTTTGGGAGGTCTTGTGTGTAGATAGCAAGGAGACGTTCAACACCGAAGCGTCAAAATTTGAATTCTCTGGTAGCCTATGTGTCAGACGAGGGTTAATCCAGTCGACAGATTGGTTGATGGATGGACCTTCCCTATAGTAGGTAGGAACCAAGAGATGATACTAACGAGATGAAGCCATAAGATATAAACCAAGGGTTGGTTTAGGATCTGGTAGCAATCGTTAGAAAGATATGAGAAAGTAGAAGAGAATGAATCATCTCAGAGAGATGATTTGAGAGGAGTTAGTTAAGGAAAAATGAATTTATGATGCCCCATCCCTTAAAAGAGAATTAAGGTGTCGGGTGTGTTACATGTACTCATTCTATAGGGTGTTCTGGACATTGACACCGCTCCTAGTACAAGTTATATTGAAAAGTCATTATCTCTTCTTGGAGGTAGACCTGGTACTTCTTCTGGAAACACATCCTTATACTCTCCTAATATGGGATGGTACTCTAGGATTGGTTTGTTGTTCTCAATAGAGTTCAACACTTGTATTGCATACAAAGGACAGTCTTTTGAAGTCCTTGTAGGGTGATTTTTCTCCCTCCTTCATCTTCACACTCCAAAGTTTTATTGTAACAGTCCAACTTGGTTTTATGGGCAGCCAACCAGTCCATACCAATCAACATGTCATACGATCCTAAAGGGAGTATGTTTAGGATTTCTTGGGTGGGTAATCTATTCATAATGAATTTGCATGTCATACCAGCGATGATTTAGCATGTTTTACTTGTTGTAATTTACATTTCTCAACAGTTTGAGGGGAAATTTAACTCAGATTGAAACCAAGGTAAATTAAAATGGAAACTAGATGGTTCAAAATCAGACCTTCCATCTCCACCACTGAAGATTGGTGGTCATCTTGTCTATTATCCAAGGCTACAAAAATTTGTGGCATGCTCCTAGCCACATCATTAACTGTGGTAGCCTCCTAGATGTTGTAGACCCTCATATTGTTATGTTTCCTATGTGGACAATTCCTCAACAAATGTTCCTCCCCACAACCCCAACATTTCAAAGGTTCCATCTTTATATTTTCATTCTTACCTGGGGCTACTCCCAAGGGTTTATTACCACTCTGAGATGGGAAAGTTTGTTGATATATACTTTTAGTAGGAAGGCTCATCTTGGAAATTTTCCCATGGTTCTTAAATCTTGAGGATTTAAATCCCTTCTTCCCGAATCCCAAATTACTTTTCTTCTTCCAGTCTTCAAGAGGTTATGTCTTATTCTTGAATTTCTCATAGAAATACCTTGCCTTCCGGATAGTATCTTCAAAGGTCTTTGGCTCATCAAATTCACTTCTGTCTCGGAAGGACTGAGGTAATCCACTAATAAATCATTGTATCTTTACTTTTTCATCCTTTTTGTAGGGCACATACCTTATCATCTCAAGAAATTTGTTGATATATTCATCTATCAAGGAATCCACTTATTTCGTAGAAATTTACCTGTAAGATTACTTCTCGAAGTCTCATTATATCTTCTCGACTCTAATTCATTTCAGAGGTCTATTCCGAGGCATTCTGGTAGGACTATAATTGACAGAGGTAGGTTACCCGACCTCATACCCAGGTTAGGTTTCTCTCGTAAAATCGCGGATTACGGAACAAGTATAAGGGGCTAAGGCATCTACTGGTGGATCTGGGGAGCCATCCTTCCTTGCACGCCTTGCTTTGATTAATTAATACTTGAACAATTCTTCAATAAGTATAGAACCATCACACGGGCTCGATGAATACACCATGTTTAGAACACATCGAGGCAAGACCTACCAGTGAACAAGGTAAGAGTAAAGAGTAGGCCTTTTTTTCCCCACCTCTCTGGACAACAAAGTGCCTACTACCATTCGTGATCACACAAGATTCAATATCCAGAACCTTTTTCACGCTATCCTTTCCTCTAGAGAGAGGTGATGAGATTCACGATTTTCGAAAAACCCTCTATGAATCACTACCCCTATGCAATACTCATTATGAGATGCTTGAGCTAGGAGAGTTGCGTTGGGGATATTTTCAAGTCACTGGAGGAGTAGAAGAACGTACTCGTGAAGGGAATTATATTTACATGGAAATGAAAGAATCAGGAGTAATTGACGAACAAAACATCTCAGAATAAAAATTGGCTTTGGTCTATGGTCAGATGAATGAACCACCAGGAGCTCGTATGAGAGTGGGTTTAACTGCTCTAACCATGGTCGAATATTTCCGGCCTTTCAGAATACAAAAATAAGAAAAAAAGTAATTAATCTTGATCGTCTAATAACTTGATCCGGCATCATTACAGCGGGCCAGGGAAGACCGAGACAATACCGTCTCGGATAATACATTAGTACCAGGTAGAATCACATATTTTTGGGGAAAATAAATATATATTTATGAGAATCAGAAGGTATGGGAAGAAAAGGAGTATAGGGCTCAATCAATCTATCTCGAAGCCTATCCAAATGCGGTATATCTTGGAATAAACCACGTGCGACCGTTTGAGAGGGAGGAACTGCATGTTATAGATGGGGTCCCAAAGCTAAATCAAGTTGGCTCGGAGATTCTATGTTGATATATATGGAATAAACCTTTACTTCAACTAGTATCCCTATGGATCAAGCCAATCTAAT
This sequence comes from Picea sitchensis, assembly GCA_010110895.2. Classification (NCBI taxonomy): domain Eukaryota; kingdom Viridiplantae; phylum Streptophyta; class Pinopsida; order Pinales; family Pinaceae; genus Picea; species Picea sitchensis. The sequence goes on along the minus strand of SNQJ01S0033100.1, from coordinate 48,469 downwards.
TGAATCAAATTACAGAGCACTAGCGGCTTGCTTGATATGAGATTCTCTCTGAGGTAGAGTTGCCATGATGGAGGCTAAGGGAAAGTGGATTCTACATTTATGTGGAAGTTGTTCGAATGAAATCAAATCTAGTCAAAACTGAATTAATAAATGCAAGCAACCAAGAGGTCGGTTGGATACGTCATCTCGGCAGGAATTCCTTCAAAATTGGGAACCTATGGGTTTTCGCGATTTCCAGCAACTATGTAGATATATTTTTGTTATGTTGTTGTTGTTCCAGAAGAAGTGGCCTGAAATGACCAACAAATCTCATGGAGACCTTCCTAATTCGAGATTCTATTATAGAATATTACCATCTATGAGTGAAACATGTGAGTGATCGATTGATCAACCTTGTGTATGATGCACCTTTCTCAACCGATACAGATGCAAAAAAATATGTTGTGCCTCCCCAACCAGGAAAGAATCACTCGTTCCCGTAGCATACAAAAGGAAGGTCGTAGAAAGCATGCCAGGGCACATGCCATCACAACAAAAGAAAACCTCATGCACGCTACCTGAAATATTCTTAAATCATGAATAATCAGGAACACGATCTAATAGCTCAAAAAGACAATAGCTTTGCTTTAATCCAACCTTCCTTTAGCTCATAATATGTATCTTTGAAAGGTTTGGTTTGGTCTCACTCAAGGGAGTAGCTAATTCCTGGAAGCAATAACCCCACCCACCTTTATGCTCTGGATAAACATGGAGACAAGCCCCAACTCTCAGCTCCCTTTCTTTATTTGGTAAACTTTGTGTTGTGCTACTTATATGTTTAGAGCATTGATGATTCAACAAACATCCAACAATTATCTTTGGCACGATCTGGAGCTAAACTTGGTATATTATGCTTCATGTATTGGTACCGGATCGTGCCAGGTGAGATTCGGTAGATGGTACCGGATACGAACAACACGCAAGTGGTTGGTACCAGACTAGAACAGTCTGTGGCAATTGGTACCGGATCACGACAGTGAATGGTTCGGTACCGGATCTGAATGGAAGGTGCGCTTGGTACCAGATTCGGACAGTGGAAATCTGGCGCATAAGTATCGGATGGATGAGCTGATACAGAAATGTCGAACTCATCTAGAGGTCAAAGGTTACACGTGGCAATTTAAGACATTAGTACATGAAATATTTAGTCTCCTAGCTCAAGAAACCACAAAATGAATGAATTCAATTATACTTTACCTTATGACCTTGTCAATGGCTAATGGTAGTGTTCTTTGTCATTTATCCAAGCTTAGGTAGGCCAAAAAGGTATAAATGAGGAGTATAATAAGGTAGTGGGGATGTTAATTTAGAGGCTCAACATTCCCCCATGCCAAAATCATTGCATGTCCTCATGCAACTGAAACAAACTCAAAAATTTTCAAAATTTGAGACTCCATTCTTTACTTCTATGGATCAATGATGTTGATAGCTGAGGCTTCTATTTTCAGCTCCCTTTTTATGACCCTAATGTATTGTAAGAGTCTTAGTACCTCCTTGAGCTTATTAGAAGTCTCTTCATGGTCATCTTGAAGTTGTTGGTTGGTTGCCTTCAGTTGCTCGTTTTCCTTTTTGATATATATGTCCAGTAGTTGGTATTCCTTCACTTCTTGTTTGAGTTCCTGGTTTTGCTTTTGCCGCTCCCCAATTTTTTTCTTCATCTGTCCTTTTGTTAAGGTCCTTATTGACCCCATTGTTTATGGTTGGATGTGTTCTCTTTCCTCCACTTCCTCCCTCATCCCACACAAAGTGATAGTAACTTGCTCCTAAGTTAAGCTAGGGATGTCATCCTAGACTGGTAAGTCTAGGGAAGGGGAGGTAGGATCTATTGGATCTTTATGTGTAAGAGGGTTGACAACTGCTTTACCTTTCTTTGTCATGCTCCTTGTGGTTCTTTTATAAGGGGGTGGTGGATCAGAAGTGCTAACAAATTTCCTTTTCCTCTTTCTTGTCTATGGAATGGTTACAGGAGGTTGCTCTATGGACTGTTCATCTTTATTTTCTGAGATATTCTTCTCTTTCCTCACAGTTTTTGTCTTATGACCCTTCTCCTCAAGTGCTACTGTTGAGATCTCCTCCACTAATTCGGATTTATCTTTTGATTCTTGACTTTTAAAAATATCATCGACTGTGGAGGAGGGCCCTGCTTGTTTACTAACTTTATCTTTTTGGCTCACTGTTCTGGAGGATGATGGAGTTACCTTATCTTTCTTGCCCTTTTTCTCTTTAGGTTCCTTATCTTTTTCTGGAGAAGGATGGGCTTCCTCTACAGGTTTGTTTTTTGTGGGAAGGTGTTGAGTGATGAGGGTTTTCCAGCTAAACCCTTGCTTCCTGATCTCATGTATAACTAACATCTTAATAAGACCTTGATGATAAATGCTAGTCTTCTCAGTTTTGGATAGGGATTTGACACCTTTTACCATCTTGTTCAGACTCATCCATAAAAAAATATGGGAAATCAATTTCAGAACCTCCTTCAAAGTGCAGCAAAATCCTAAGATGATATAGGAAGGTTACATCATACATGCCCTCACAAGTGAGGAATCCTTGTAGACTAGCAAGCATACGATGATATTCTTCCTTGACTTAGTTTCTAGAAATCCCCTTCTTCCAATCAGGGTGTTGATGGTCTTCCTTCAGAAATCATTGGCATATTTCCTTATTGATTCCAACTCCTTTGAAATACTTGGCTCCTCTGCTAGGTAATCCCATGGCTTCCCTTAAAGTTTCTTCATTAATTGTTAGCTGCAGATTGCCTATGTGAACAATCTCTCCATCGTAACCCTAAATAAATGTGTGAGATACCTTCTCATGACAGCTTGTGAATTTCTCCAAAAATGGCATCCATCCCGCTCTAGCATACTTATCTCTACATAGTTGGAACTCCTCGGTCTCCCAATAAATCTAGAAGACCGGTTCATGTCTACTTACAACCATCTTTATAACTGTGAGTAAAAAATTGGGCTGAAGCGCAAGGATTTAGTCAGCTATGAGGGTAAGGGTTTGGTACCGGAGATCGTAGAGAGGAGTAGGCTCGAAACTAGAGAAAGGTTGGTAACGACAGAAAAAAATATGGTGATGGCGTTGATAATTCAAACGGTGAGTTTAAGTAAAGATGTCGCAAGGGAAAATTAAGACAAGATGAAGCTCATCTTGATGGCTTTGCCACCCAGATAAGCCATTTCATTTTTGCCCGTTAGTGCAATGATGGGGATAGAACGTTGGGTGTCGAAGCATCATTATTGTTTGCGATAGGCGATTGGACTTTTGAGCAGTGAATTTGATGTTGAATCGTGGCTCATGACACGAGATAGGTTCATGATTTCTTAAGGACAAAGTATGTTCTTGATTTAGGGTCGTGGCTCATCATTACTAGACATGCTCCATATTCACACTTTTGATGTGATTTTTCCCTCAATCATTTTCAAGCGCTTATGTGATGAGAGGATTGATTAAGGTTAAGCAAATGGGTATGAGGGAAGTGAAACTTAGGTGCATGGTTTTAACACTAAGGTCATAAGATCTAGTATACATTTTCATACCTATTGTAGTTTTATAAGCAAAGGCAAATAAATAATACCATGTTACCTTTGCTTTTACCATTGTATAATCAATACCCATAGCATATGGGACTGCCTTTGTATTTGAAGCTTGTAGATTGTTAGAGTTCATCTTTTTAGGCTGGATTTTTCTAGAAGCTTGGTACTGGAATTTCATGTACTTCATGAAACTTCTTTATTCTGTGCTTGTCTTCTTTTGTGTCTGGTTCTGCAGGGTTGTAAGGTGAATCATGTTGGTTTCTGAAAATGAGATGTGAGTCTGAATAAGAGTCCTGAAAGAGCTCTTTGACCCTCCCCCATGCCAAGGATGTTGCATATCCTTGTGCAAGAAGTTTCAACACCCTTCACAATGGAAGAAAATTGATAAGAGAAAAGAAACCAAATCAAATTCCAAAAGTACATTTATCACTTAGCAGATGATCACATGCCTAAAAATTGAAATTGTCTTTCTTTTGATGATTTATTGACAAGGGTAGCATTTAGCAATGAAAACAGGGAGGTTTTTTATATTTTTGCCAGAAGAACAGATCCAACCTAACTTGCTTCAGAGATTTACTATCATTAGATGTTATGGATAAATTTCACAGTATA